>OMNN01084206.1:0-25026 GCA_900302755.1 Chromis chromis | reverse complement strand
GTCGCTTTGTTTCCACACCGCATCGCTGTTTACTGTGAACCGACCTCGACACAGCTAAAAAAACATTCCGTATTGAATTCTGTGCTGAAAATGAGCTTATTGTTAGAATATTTCCACCAACAGAGAGGTAGTTTTGTTATGGTTCCTGTGGTCAAATAGTGTTTTTTTAGTGAGTGAAACAACCTACCAAAGTGGAAGCCATTACATGAGCTATGGGAAGGTGCTTCAGCTTAGGATACACTGTCCCAACCTCAGCAGAGGAATGTAAATGTTCTGCACTTCTATAGCGCCTTTTTCTACCTTAGCAGTACCCAAGGCGCTTTACAATGTGTTTCTCATTCACACATTCACACACCAATGGCGACAGAGCTGCCATGCAAGGTACTAATCTGCCATTGGGAGCAACTTGGGGTTCAGTGTCTTGCCCAAGGACACTTCGGCATGTGGGGGGGACCGGGGATCGAACCACCAACCTTGCCATCAGTGGACAACCCGCTCTACCACCTAAGCCACAGCCGCCCTGCACTTAATTAGCATTACAGTTAACATTAGCCACCATAAACTACTGGTACTATCAGACAATGTAAACTCCCTACATGTTTTGAATTGAGCAATGTAGAATTTACTAATTAAACTTTTCATGTGTATTGTTATTTACAGTGTAATGTTTATTTGCAGCGACTAAACAGAATTAGAATGTAGCATTATCCAATAACTGGGATAAAGCTAATGCTACTGCTGTTTTCGGTGTGCTGCATAATTAGCATTAGCATTAACTTAGCTACTATCTGTTAGAGTGGCGGTATTTTCCTAAATGTTGCTAACTTTACTTAACAATAGCCACCATAAGCTACTGGTCCTACACAAGCAGCAACCTCTGGGGAAAAATGAACCTACATGGGAATGCAAAACTGCAGTTCCTCAAATGTCCACTTGAGGCTGGCAAAAAAACCATAATAGAAGTCAATGGTAAAACTGTACAGCAGAAATAAACATGTTTACAGTCTGGAACTAGTTTTGGTCTCTATAGCTAACTTCCCAGTTCAAGACAATTGCACATGGGATGAATTTTTATATAACTTCCCCCATTTAAATTGTATTAAGGATTAAAGTTCTGCATAATTAAGGGTGTGGCTGCTTTGAGTGACAGGCTGGTACTCATTTTTGGAGTTGGTGGAATCAGGCACTGTGACACTAAACTTCAAAATCACTGCTGAGGAACTCTGTGTGATGTGACAGAGGCCTTGTCCATCTTTATATACAGTCTATGGTCCTACCAGCAAAATCCCTTAGTATATTAGTTAGTATTTCCACTTAATAAGTTCATTTAGAATAAATAAAAAGTTGTATACTCTCAATTTAAGGGATCACATATGCACCGTTTCTATATCTTCAGGCGACTTAAGGTCACATTTTTTGTCAGCATTCTTGTCACAGTGAGTTTAACAACAATGTGTGGTTGTCAGCAGCCTGAAATAACTTGATGTGTAAGCAGGGAGACTGAAATCACAGTCAAAAGCAAAGTTGACAGTAAAGGGGCAGTGTTATGCCTAAAGCATTTAAGGACTCTGCTTCAAACTGGGGGGAAAAGAACACTCTCGATAATATACATCCCTCCTTGAAGTCTCTGCATATGGCTGTCTTTAGCTGAGGATTTAAACTGACTCACTGTAACTGTGAAGGAAGATTAATGTCAGAAACTTGTAACCAGATGTTTCCCCCCATATAGGCTTGTAGTGTTTCTGCAAGACATGAGTTTATTCAGCACACAGAAACAGAAAATCATTGATAAAAATCTTTTTCACCATAATTCCATCCCTTTTTGAATATGAACTCTTGTCAACTTCCATATTTTAAAGCTTTTACTGCCATTATCGTGATCAGTAATAGGGTTCCATTGCCAAATGAATAGCTAACACCACCTTGTATGTGTGCAGAATGAACTGAGCTAATTAAACTCAGGCTGATCTGTGCTCTGGCCAGCCTGCATTCTTTGCTCTAATCTGAAATAATGAGGTCAGTAATAAGGTTACACTCTCTGACTGCTCAGTGTGAGGCCAGCTGCCAAGGACGGAGCAGGGCAGCCTGGCAATTGAAGGAGGCTTGACGTCTGGCCTTACAGCAATTTCGTAGCCTGCTGCGATGTGAATGCTGTAGCCTCATGCTGTGAGCAAAGCCCTGCAGGAGCCTTTGACCAGTGGTGTACCAATCAAAAACTACTTGAACTGACCACGGATTACTCAGTGAAGTTTTACATGTTAGGGAGAAAATTGCCATAAGGAGGGCAAGTAGATGCTGCTTATGTTAAGTAAGAAGTTAATGGATGGAGGAGGCAACTAGCAAACAAAGGAAAACCCTCCAGGAGGTGAATTACAAACCTCTACACTCCCTCCTTGTAAATGTACTGTGAAGTTATCAAATTCATTAGCGCCAGTAAATTTTCATAATGCATCGCTATAGGTGGGCTTTAGCAAAGCAGTTGCTATGCTAACTCTGCTGGTAGCCAAGGAGCTAATTAATGATCATCCTATCCTTTTCTTGCTTTTTAGTCTTATGCATTTATTAAAGACATATTTTTCCATATGTCCCACATCCACAGCAAAGCACAGAAAATGAAATGATAATTAAGGATATGAAACATTTCCACTCATTACACTGCAGGTACGGCCACGTCTGTGTAATATGCTGCAGTTTATGTATTTGCTGGGTGTTATTAGTTTCTACACTGGCAGGGTGTGTAGGAGAGAGGTGATTTCAAGGTGACTATTAAGTGCTGTTCAAAAGCAGACAGATGGTGCTTCTGTCTCCAGAACAGACCAGCAGGACCAGCAACATACACCCAATGTGCAAAATATTCCTCGTTTCCTGAGGTACAGTAATAAGGTGAACCCAGGTAAAAGACATTATCCATCATTGAATCATGTTATCACGGAGAAGGACAGCTTCAACCAAGATGTAGGCTGAGAAAAGGCCCGCAGATATTCTGTACATTCAGTGGAGAGTGAAGAATATTAAGACACAGTCATTTCACAACCTCCCTGACAGCAAAATGTGTTTCATCAGGGGATGGAAAGTGGGAAAATGAGGCAGCCGGCTACGCTAAGGTGAAGAGATTCAGTGGACATATATACATTCTTAGTAAGTAGCAGACTGGATATGTATTGAAGATACCTGTAATTCAATTCATGTCTCTTTTCCCATTCATGTACATGGAGATTTGCAGTTCAGATCTCTACAATTTAGCTGCACATATCCTCAATGTGAACTACAGATATCTGCAGCTGAGTCATAAGCTGATATCTACAGTTTAATTCTGACCAATAACAATTCTAGTTCAAGATATTTTCAGTTCTTCTCAGTTCAGTTGATTCAATTCCATTTCTCAAACTAGAATTCATTTTTTTTGGCCTTTTCATGCCTTTATTAGAGAGGACAGGACAGTGGATAGAGTTAGAAATGGGATAGAGAGGGGAAGGACATGCAGTAAATGGCCGAGGTCGGACTCAAACCCGGCACAACCACTACGTCTCTGCGGGAGCGTACCTATGTTCCCCGGGTCCTATGTTCCCCGCTTTGTATGGGACCGGGGAACAAAGGACCCTTTTTCTAAATAAGGGTCCTATGTTCCCCGTTCTTCCTAAAAAAGGGTCCTATGTTCCCCGGTCACATACAAAGCAGGGAACATAGGACCCTTTTTTTAGAAAAAGGGTCCTATGTTCCCCGCTTTTCCCCAAAAGGGTCCTATGTTCCCCAGTATGTATTGCGACCAGGGAACATAGGACCCTTTTTAGGAAACCCAGGGAACATAGGACCCTTTTTAGGAAACCCAGGGAACATAGGACCTGGGGAACATAGGGATGACCCCGTCACTGCACGTGGGTTACACGACATAACCGCTAGGCTATCGGGGCGCCCCAAACTAGAATTCTGCCGCATCAAAATGTAATTCCAGATATCTTCAGTTAGAGTTCTCACTGGGTGAAATGATATTACAGATTGCAGATATCTGTAGTTATTGTAGAAGCTTGCCTTTTAAACATACTGCGACACTGCAACCATGTGAAAAACTGTTTAACCGCCATGTCAGAGCAGTGTGAGGATAAAGTTGTAGGAAATTTCGACCACAAGTAAGTCTTTAAATAAGCAAAGCTCCCGTTCTCCAGTGCTCCAATGCTTCGCTGGAACAATATCCAATAGGAAACGTCACATGAGCATCTTCATACACAAGAGAGTAAACAACAACATAGTCCAAACTGAATTACAAATATCACTAACTGTCCTTTTGACTGGTCAGAATTACATTACAGATATCTGGAATATATACACTGACTAGTTGCAGTGTAATTACGAATAGTCAAAATGACACTATTGATATCTGAAGTCAGTCAAATTCAGCTGTTAAATGTTAAATCAGCTTGTAACAGAAACATGACCACTGTGACTGAACTACTTTAATCGACGACTCCAGTCCTTTTGCATCTGACAGTAACAAATAGTCAAACATTTTTTATTTCAGAGGGAAAAGATCTCTGGTGGAGCCGCTCATATATTAAGGAACATTGGATACAAGACTGAACGTTGGCGCCTGCTCACTTTAGTGAAACATGCTTGCCTGGCAATAGAAAGCGTAAAAGCTGACCTTTGTTGCAGTCGGAGGTGCCAACAGTCTTACAAACATCTCTTTTCAAACAGTAGTCTGAGGGGAAATGCTGTTTGGGATGCAGGCGTATTTTTTTGGTCTACGTGTTCGACCACTAGGAAGAACTGGCATTAAGGGGTGAGTGTGGCCCTGAGTCCAGCTCTGTTTCTACGTGTGCAGCAGGTGGACCATTTTTAATTCAACTGAGGTGAAAAAGCTGGCGTATCAATAAAAACAGAGTGCACTGGAAATAGATTTAGCAAATGAATCAACAGAAGAAGGAAAAAAAATACTGGCAAGCAAATCAGATTTGCGGTGAGCCAGGAAAAACCCTGCAACACTCCTTTAATATGAGGCCTCACAAGCCAAAAGAGATCTAAAAGCAGTAGTAAGGTAGCAGGAAAATGGAAAAACTTGCACTACAATGTCTGAGTAAATGTACTTTGTGTACCATGTGTTCTATCTTGTGCTGGGGAGTTAAATAAACCAGTGTATTGTCTGAGGGCTCAGATACATAAACCTTCCCTGCAAACTACATCACACCCTGCTGGATGTAGCCCTAAGGTAAAGTGTGGGCGTCATCCATTCCCAGCATGCTTGATCGCTGGCTGTCTGCACTCTTATTGCTATATGTGACTTGTATAAGATGAGAGTCATCCTTCAGTGTCAACATGCTGTTACTAAGTTGGATTTTCTCTTGCAATCAGACTCGGGGAAAAAAAAACCATTTGGAGTGCTTTATAAGTTGCTACCGACAAAGCAATGGGGATTATAGATGTTTGGCTCTAATACTGTTTAACCTCTTAAGAACAGAGGGATCAGGGGTGGAATACAAACAAATCTAGTGAAGCAGACTAATCTCACAGAGCAGATCAGAGTAGCATTAAATATTGTATTATGAGCTGCAACATGACTTTACAGAAATGCGAGCAGCGACTGGGCTCCATTCCCCCTGCTGCTGCCATCGCTGCATGTCACAGTCTGCATCACGGAGGGACGACATCGCCCAGAGTGACAGGACAAGAGCCTTTCAGGGTTGATAAAGCAGCGACACGAAACCTGGTGGCAACACAGAAAAGCTCAGCCTTTATTCAGCAGTTTTAATCTAAAATGACAGCAAGTCTCGGCTTAATTGTTCGTCTTTTTCTAGGCGCTGAGTAATGGCTCCCCGATATTTCTTTCTAAAGGCGTGTGGACGGAAAATCAAGCATGGCATTATCCGAGGGGGAAATGAGAACTTCATGTGACAGATTTGTGGCCGCTGAATGAGTTATGACTCACACATCCACCGACAAATTTGCGGGTATAAGCTGAGTTATGACTCACGGTGGCTCAAATTTGAAACCTTCTTCTAAAATATACAGTTTATTGGAGCAGCACAATAAATCATATCAAAACGGGAGGAATTCGTCCTCGACCGAGACGCTGGATCCTCTAAAAGCCACTCGGGAGCCGCCGTGACCTCTGACCTTCCCGTGGAACAGCAGAAAGAGTGGTTTCCCCCTGCAGGGATCAGCCACGGATCACATTATCAGTGAGCACTTCCTGCTGCAGTGTCCTCTATCAGATATCGTCTGGTGCAAGCGATAAGCCGGAAAAATCATTCAGTAAGTCAACACCCAGAAGAGTTAATGCAGCGCTCATTAGCTCTGTGAGTGGAAAGGCGACTCCTCAATCAGCACCACCCTTGTGAAAATAATTAATGAAATAATTGACCCTTAATAGCAGAAAAATGGCTGCATAACCCAGATTCGGTGGCATCTTTAATAAACATGAAGCCACCTCGTGTCGGCAAGCAAAGTGCCAATGTTAATGAGTGCTGATTTCTCACCGGCTATTATATTGAGTTGACAAGTGTTGACTGGAGTGTCGTAGTGCTGTTATGGCTCTAAGACACCTCTTCAAAACGGTTTCAAAGCCTTAAATTAGGCCGGATTTCTGCTACTGAGGGCCGTTAATGGATTTGAAGGAAATCTCGGAGGCCCTCGTCGACCCCCGTCAACGCTCTCAGTAACATATGGAGATTTGCTCTCTGAACCAACCGTAAGGCAAATTGGCTTCAACACCCAGGCAGCACACCTCAGAGGACCCTGCCCTTCTTAAGTGATTTGCTCCCTTAAGCTTCGCCGTGTGTTGCTGCTGTAATTACAGGAAATTGAAACAGACCTTGAGTCGAGGAAGCGGCCTGTTAGCTGCTTGTGAATGTTGCCGGAGTAGGCCGTCGCTGGCGCTGACGTGTGCCATGTGGCGTGCATGTTAACACTGCAGCTTGATCAGCTCCATACCCTGCATTACATCCCAACAAGGACACACACACACACGAGTGGAGCCCCGGAGGAAACTGAAAACCAAGGAGAATTGGGGCCTCAACCTGCTGTTAAAAAATCCACTTAGCACTGATTTAGTGCCTCCAGATAAGCAAAGGAGAGCGCTACACCTCACTCCATCCTATCTGACATCATTCCTCCT
Organism: Chromis chromis; assembly: GCA_900302755.1. Classification (NCBI taxonomy): domain Eukaryota; kingdom Metazoa; phylum Chordata; class Actinopteri; family Pomacentridae; genus Chromis; species Chromis chromis. Next base: position 17,918 of record OMNN01084206.1, on the reverse strand, counting down.
GTAGGCTCAGAGAAAATCTATTTCAGAACTGCTAATGATTATTTTCAGTGAACCCTGTGTGTCAGACGGAGCCCAAGGTGCTGGTTCTAAATCACCAGCTCCGTCTTTAAACTTTAAAGCATTGGATTCAGAATGATTTCAAACTAACAGAAGCAGCAAGAGCTCACATGAGGAGCTGAAACCACCAAATGTCAATCAACCTCTCACTCACTCACACGATGAATGGGTGAATTAGAATGCAGCTGAGTGATCGGCTTTTCCATTTATCCATTCACTCACTTTATTTGCTCATTCGTTCATTAGAGTCTCTTATTTACTGGCTTATGTGTGCAGCGAGTGAGTAAAGTGTTCGCCATTCATTCATTCATTCATTCATTCATTCACTCACACACTCTTTTATTCATTTGTTGCCTTACTGAAGAGTGAGTCAGTATGGTCATCTTTCTATTCATTCACTCATTCATTTGAAACTCAACTTGTTTTACCTGTTAGCTGACTGGAGTGAATGAGTGAATGATGGCTTCATATAAAAAAATGAGTCCATATAAGGAATCTTGTGAATCAATGAAAAGGCTTTGCAAGTGAGTGAATGAGTGAATGGAGGGAGCTGGTGAGTGAGTTATAGAGTCACACGTCACTTAATGCTGACATAATCACTCACTCATTCACTCAAGAAAGAAAATAAGGGGACTCAATTTCTATTTCAGTGAGTGAGTGAGAGAGTGAGTGAGTGAGTAACTGCCTCTCACTTTTCATTTTTCTATTCACTCATTCATTCACTTCAAACTCTGTTGTTTCTTTTACTTATCAACTTACTGAAGTGAATGAGTGAATGATGGCTTGATGTAAACAACTGTCTGTGTGAAATCCTTTGAATCAATGAAGAGACTTTTTTGTAAGTGAGTGAATGAGTGAGTTATAGAGTCACGCATCATTTAAAGCTGGTTTAATCACTCATTCATTCACAAATGACAACAAAGAAATGAGTAAAATAAGGGGAATCAATTTCTATTTCAGTGAGTGAGTGAGTGATGGCGTATAACCCTTTCACTCACTGAATTAGAACAGTGAGTTAAGACGCATGAATATAAATGTGAATGAATGAATGAATGAATGAATGAACGGGTGATTTAATAAGTTGAGTGACTACAGGAGGTGAGTCCCTGTTTGAAACCTGCTACAGTGAGACTATGAATGAGTGAGTAAGTGGATCCATGATAGGAATAATGATAATGAACAAGTGAATGAATGACACTTGGTGCACTGAGGGACCGTCACTTCTCACCTTTTGCTCTTTGGCGCGCTCTTCTTGTCCCTCTTGTTCATCACTCCCGGCACGCAGCTCGTGAGTTCGGTCCAGTCCGCGTGCAGCCCGCAGCTCCAGCCGGTGGAGAACCGGGAGAAGAGCCACGACTCGGCTTTACCGGGCCGGTGGCAGGTGCATTTCCTCTGGCCGGGCATGCAGTCGCACGGCTGCTCCAGCTGGATGTTCTTCACCAAGTGGCGGCCGAACGTCGTCCCGCCGGTCTTCTGGATGTGCAGGAAAACCATCACATCTTCTCCGCGGATGTTGAAGTCGACGTGCCGGTCCAGGTCCCGCTCCGTGAAGTTGAATCTGGATGTGATTTTGGACGGGAGGTCCTCGTCCGCCTCCAGCTCCGTGTAAACTAACTCAAAGCCGGACGAGTAGCGCTGGAAGAGCCCCTTATCGTCGCTCCTGAAGTAGCAGGTGTTGCTGTCCGCCGGACACACATACTGGTAGCCGATCATGAGGAAGAGCACCGCCGCGATGGGGATGAAGATGAGTCTGTTGAACTTCTCCTCCATGGTGGGAAACTGAAGATCACGGCGCAAACGTGATGTCCGAGTCCAGGTCGTCTCCCCCGCTTCTCATCCTGCACTCGGAGCTCAGGTCCGCGGGGCTCCTTGGTGCTCACAGAGTCCCAGCAGCGGGTACGAGCATGTCCGGCTCCGGGCGGCCTCGTCCTGCTCCACTTCCAAACTTGAGTGTGTCTCTGAACGTTTAGCGCTTCTCTCACAGACTCTCACACATTGTGGTCTCAACACGTCCAGCTGCTGCTCAGCTTCTCTCCTGCACAAACACCTTCACAGACACCAGCACGAAGCGACTCATCCCCGCCACAGGAGCGTTATGGCTCGGCTGTCCTGCCAACTGCTGCGCGGTGTCGGATCCCGGAGCACCGGTGTCAAGCTGCGCAGAATAACAAGAGGGTTACCGGGCAGGACTTTCAAAATAAAACATTTTAGAGTACGTTTCAACATTTAAAGCTGGGGTAGGCAGTATTTCTGTGGACAGACAAAGCTTTTTTCACTATATTTTTTATTAAACTTGTCTGCACTCTTACTCACTGTATTTCTTTTTTTCTTTTTTGAATACTTTATCTGTTATATTTATTTATATCTTTTGGGTTTTTTTCTGCCGTTTTAGACAATTAGTAGTTGTTATTTTGCAAAACTTGTGCACACTTTACTCAACCTGTATGCACGGTTTTGATTAATTTAATTTTACGGTGTTTTGTAATATAACACTCTTGTAACACTCTTTGGACATCCTCTGTGTATGATAAGGGGTTATACAAATAAACTTGCTTGCTTGCATTTTATCATTCAAGTGGTCTGACAGGAACTGTACCTCTACCTGGTTCTGTTTTTAAGGTTTTAGCCCGTAATTTTAGCCAATCACAGGCCTTTTCACTGATCAGATGAGATAGTATAAATAGCAACAAGGTCCGTGATGACATCAGGATGTGGGGGTGCAATAGCTGGATGGAGGACTTTCGCTTAGGATGCCAAAATTAGATTCCTGAGTGAAGCCACAAATAAAAGTCAAGCTTTGCATGCCTTTTCCAGATTTCTATCTGCAGCTTAAACTGCCGATAAAATAATTGGGGTCTGATCAGACTAGCTTAATGTGGAGCTCCATGCCTTTTAGTTTCAGTTCAGTCCAAAGAAACAACTCTGGATAGTGCCAACCAAAATTATCAAGATTTACACCAATTCTGTAATGACATAAACTTACCTGGGAAATTTAAACACAAAGATGATCATTTCACCAGTCCAACAAAGAAGTATTTGTAATGTACCATCTTTATTGTATAAAAATTAAGGAAGTAAAAGAAAAAAAAGATACATTTAAAATTAGTTTGTCTTTGTTGCACTGGGGAAATGACTGTGTTGATATCACAAGTAATCCATATTTTAATTTTCCAGGTAAATTTATGTAATAAAATTGTAAGATCTTACTCTTAATATGTAAACCTTCTGGGTAAATCACATTGCTGGCAAATTGAACACAAACTATTCTGATGATCGATTCATTTATCTCCTAAATGTGAATGTTTCCTCTTATTTTGAAGACCACATGTTCTAATTTCCGGTTTGGTCTGGTTGTCTTTATCTACATCTGCGCCATCTAATCACACGCACACACGCACACGCACACACACACACACACTATTATGTGAGTGCCCTGGTTAAAACTAATGGCTGAAAATCAGGAGAATTAAATTAACTGGAATTATATAGGAGCTAAAAGCAGAGATGATGAACACAACTGAGAGTGAATGGTACTTTTTTATTTTCTATTATCTCTCAGTTCTTACAGTCCATATGTGAGTCCAGATCACATATTGACTTTAAAGTCCCAGACTGGATGCTATGTGTTTATTCCATCTGGTGTTGTTGTAATGACCCAGTTCTATTAATAAAGGGGCTGACGGCTGCTGTGTTCAATAGTGTATTTGTAGGGGATCAATAAAGACGTCAATGTTATATTATGTTGTGAGGTTCCTGTAGACATTGTAATCAGGTCTCCATGGTGTGAGTTTAAAAATATCATTCGAGTTTCCGTGCAGGCAGCAGGAAAGAGTTAAATCCTCAGGCGAGCGCAAGGCGAGTCATTTCAGCACCATGGACAGATTCCAACATGTCAAGTCAATAATTGGCATAGTGTGTGAGGGAAATGTGTGCACGCTCTCCATCGTCATCCCACATAGGTTTTCCTCTACCCCTAGATAGCCACTGATTTGAACACGTAATGCAGTGCTGTTGAATTTGCACAGCTCAAACTAAAGGCATTTTAGCCCTCGGTAATGGATTTCCTTTAAGCCCGCACTGATCAAAAGCTTTTGTTATTTTGCCTAAGATGCTCCCATCAAGGGATTTAACCTGGGTGCACTTTGGTATGTATTCGATTCAATCCTCTTTCAGGACTGAATGCACTCTGCCCCCCCTGCTCTGACACTGACTTAATCTGTATGGGAGTTTAGTCAGTGGCTCCTCTCACTTTGTGTCTACAAGGAGTCAACATCCTTCAGCCCAGGAGAAGGTAGGAGGGCATGAAAGGAATCTGTTATGGAAAGTGTCAGAACAAGAAATGTCTCATTTTCTAAAGGTCACGCAGAAGTGAACTGGACGTGGCTTATTTATTTATTTAGTTTGCCTCGGTGATGATAACATCCTCTGTCAGCGTGCTCTTTACCTGTAGGGCCTCTTGCAGATAAGAAGCCTTCCTTACAAATGGCCCACTGATTAAAATCGGAGCCCTGATGGGAAAGAATATGCATTGGTGTTTTGTGCCGCGAAGCACGACTGGTGTTGTTCTGGCTGTGCAGCTGGGATATTTACGAGGTCCCTGACGCGCACTACACAGGCCTTATGAGAAATAACCCCTGGGAAGTGCTGATTCAGCCGACTGCAGCGATGTACAGAGCTCCCAGTAATGGAACTGAAGCTTCCTGGAAATGATGATTGGATTGGTTTGGGATTTCTGTTGATCTGTTTTTGTCTTTTTCATTTTCAACACTGCCAGGCTGATGCGCCCGCAGACGTGTGTGTATTCTGTATTTATTGGAATTAGTATTGATTTGAAAATGATACTGAGAAGCACTAAAAAGTTTTTGGGGAGTGCAGTGGGACCTCCGGTGAGCTGAGAGTTTCTGGGCATTTCAAGCAAATGAGCAGCCAGAGATGCTATTAAGGAAGGCAAATGGAATGTAAAACTGCTGCACAAGATAAAATGAGAACATTTAACGGAAAAAAAAAGCACTGTGGGTTATCAAAGAGCTGCAGATTCATTTAGTAGAATATGAAAAATTATACAAAACTCAACTGCCTCATAGCATGAAGACATATTAGCCTCTTGCTGCTTGTTCTGCAGGTTATCGAATAGGATATAAATGAGAACACGACTCATGTGAAGCCTGGAAGATAATCAAGATGAATCATGGCAACAAGTTTACACATAAAGTCACGCAATAAACATGGGCATTTTGAAAATATTATAAAGGATGCTAATATAAAATCAAAGATGCTAAAAGTAAGTGCAATACATTAAGCTCCTACTGCGACCTGTACATGTCACTTTGATTATTCCCTCAGGCAGCCAGAAGCCAAACAGCATGCGAAAAGGAAATGCTTACAGCAAGTGAGAGCAACTGCTTGTCCCAGTCACCACCACTGTGGGCCCTTGAGCAAGGCCCTTAACCCCTGACTGCTCCCCAGGCCCACTGCTCCTAGTATGTATAGTTAAGGTTAACTTTGAATAGGATGGGTCAATGCAGAGAAGGAAGGAACCCAGGGGGATCAATAAAGGTTAGATTATTAGTATTATTATAAAGGGCAACCAGCAAATACACCCAAAACTGCTTTGCTAAAGAACATGAAAGAACGTCTAATGAATGTTCACATATTCTTTGGTCAGATGAGACCAAGGTAAATTTGTTCGGCTCGGTTCCAGCATCTTTGGCATATCTAAAATAAATAAGGCTCAAGCATGCAGATGTGCGCTGTAAGCCGTCTCCTTGGAAACTGTCCAGATGGCGGTGCTGTCATAGCGACAGCTGCTCCTCCATCCTCTCTAGGTCTAACTGTCATGTCAGACTCCTGCCATGCCTCACCTGCCCACTAGCTGCTCTCTCTGGTCACCTGATCAGCTGCTGCTCCTCACCTCATTGGTCGCCTTTCAGGTGTTTCTTGCCCCCATTGACTGTCTGCTGTCTCTGAGGGTTTGTTGTCTACCCATTTGTTTATTGTGTTGACTGGCAACATGTGATTATAACCCTGGAATCTACTACTCCCAGTTCCTTTCTTACACAGGTGCTGTAAACACCGAGGGAAGCACAGGATGAATGATGTCATGATGGTGTTACCAGGCAGGAGCAACCTCTCTGGAGAGTCAGAAAGGTTTTGCAGATTTTTTTTTGGGAAGCTTCTCACACTTTAAATATTGAGTCCATATTTGATGCAGATTTTTATTGTATTTTATTTTTTTTACAGATTTGATGAAGAAAAGAACTAAAAATGTTTTTTAATGGTAAGTACTAAAATCAAAAAGATTTATTTTTGTCCTTTTCTGCCTTTATTAGATAGGACAGTGGATAGAGTCGGAAACAGGAGAGAGTGGGGAAGGACATGCGGTAAACACCCGAGGTTGGAATCGAACGCAGGACAGCTGCTACGCCTTGGCACATGGGTCACGCGACATAACTGTTAGGCTATAGGGGCGCCCTAAAATCTTTTTTTCAGTATTTCTCAAATACACACACACAAATATCAAAATTTCTAAAATATATCCATAACCATAAAATTATACTTTAAAAAATTTACATTAAAAAAATCACATTTTTTGTATTGTAATGAATACAACTGTTAAATTCAAGTTTAACACTGTAAATATTATTATACAATTAAATACTATTGATCTAATGTGAAATTAAGATTACAAAATGTATGTTAATTATGAAAAACTGTATTTTTACAGTATTGTTTGGTACCAGCTGACGAAATATTACTGCTTTTTGACAGTGTATATACCTTTACGGATCCTTCATCTAATATTCTCATACATTACATTGTTCCATTTTTGCTATGTGCTCTGCATATGTTGGTATGAATTGGCCCCACTTCTTTCATAGTCTGTTACAGGTGCTGGAAACACACAAAACAGAGCAAATCAAAGCTAAACTATCTGGATTTATTTTTTATTTTTTTAGTCACATATACACTTTTAAAGCAGAGATGAGTCTAAATTTGATTCAGTAGTTCCAGATTTAAAGATAAGTGTAATAAACAGTCATCATAATGGAGTGTTTCCACCTTAAAACTGCTGTGGACAAATGATAGTCTCAAAAACATGGAGTCAGACTTCCAGGGTTTCAGATGTAACAATCCTGTGTTGCACGGCTTTCTGGATCCTTTTCCTTCTTCAGAATCCATTTCTGGGACTCTTTCTGTTGTTAAGACATTGCTTTAGCAGGCTAACTAGCACCTTATGATGAAGTGTGATCATCCTCTCCTGTGGACGACCGGAAGCCACAGAACTCTTCTTTTATTCTACTTTGCTCTTTAGGGGAAGTAAACAGAACTGGAAACTGGGCTCCTGTCCATTGTTTGACTGCAACATGCACATCGTAGCTTTTAGGTGTTCTGCCACTAGTTTTTCCACTTCAGTGTTGGCACATTTATAGCACTTGTTTTCACCCAAAACCTGCCTGACTACAGGAAAGTGACTTATGTCTGCTCTAAGCTACGTGTCCAAAATGGAAACAGTTATTCCAACTTGCAAATGCTGGTTGCCAGTCTTGCAGTCACACCTTCTAAGCAGCCTGAATTAGCTACTTTGCTGCCATATATATTTAGATCAGACTAGTGAAGCAACAACCAAAGTGTCTCAGTCTTTTTAAATGAGCTGAGTTAAGTGTATTAGTGTTAATACTGGACTTTATTTAGATGCAGTAATGCTTTGCAGCAAGGTTTATTGACACTTAGTGGGAGATACTGTAGCTGTTACAAATAGCTAAGCAGGCTTCATCAACTCAGTTGCAAGTTAATCATGCTATGAACAATGTGATGTGAATGCAGCATAAGAACTAAGTGCAGCTGAGGCATGCCATTAGGTATTTAGGTATGAAGTCTTGGACAAATTAACTCTGATACTGACATCTCTGAACAATACATTCTGTATGTTTTCTCTAAAAAGGTTTGTCCAGCACTTTTCCATCTGAAGTCATTTTAGGAAGTGCTTCAAGGAGGCTGTGTAGCGTTTCTGACCTTCATCTGATAACTGAGCACATTAAACAGTAGCATCTTGGCCATCAGTGCTCATTTGCTGCGCGCAGTTGGCCGGAATTTACTCTCTTCATTTGGAGGATCGAGTGTTTTAATTGTAAATTGTGCTATTAGATGCCGTGCAGCATCTTTGGGTTCAGTGAATTGGCAACCCTGGCCGTTTGCCTCGGCTACATGTGGCGCGAGTGACTGAAGATGTGTGAACTCTCCGCCATGGGGATCCACCAGCAGGCCCACAGACCTGCAGTGCAGCGAAGGCACCACGCCAACCTGCGCTGGGCTCCCACCGCAAACCCATCCAAAGCGCTTAATCAAAAGGGACACTCTCTCCACTTGGTCCTGCATGAAAAGGAAGCTGTTGGCCCATGCTGTGCACCTTGGCAGCTCGACAGAGAATAGCCCAGATTGGTGGACTATCCGCTGCACGATGAGGACACTGGAGAGGAGGCCGGTGATACAATCTGCATTTTCTAGCAGGTAATTGAAGCTTTGAGGACATGGTTGACGGTGATGTGTCCTGCCGTGGTCTAATCAGCCTTCCTGTCCTTACCATCAGCACTGATGGATGTTTATCATCTCCTCCAACAGAGTCTACATGTCACTTCTTGCAGAACCTGATTCGAGTCGCTGAATGAATGTCGGAGAGAAAATTACTGTAATTTCACTCGTCAAGCTATGTTCAGTCCCTTTATTAAGGTCTTTTTTTATATTCACCTGAATACTGCCATGCAATTTTACAGTCAAACATATCACATATATGATGCTTTGATTTTTTACATCTGATGTTGCCTTCTGGCTTTTATGCCTATTCAACAGCTTGAGAAATGTGGACCTCGTATTTACAAATGAGGGAAAGTGCACTAAATTTCCCTTCCGATCAGAGTGCAAAGCTCAGGCTCCGGCTCAGGGTTTGACTCCTATCACATCAAACAAATGTAATGACAACACTGTAAGGCTATTTAGACGAGGTAGCAGTGAGAGAAGTGGATTCAAGTAATCAGGGTCCCATCATGCAGACGGCCTTCAAAGAGACAAACTTGCAATTTAAAGAAAATTCTGCATTATAGGAAAACTATTAGGGTTGAATGAATAAGAACTTCACCAGGGCACTTTTTATCCAGTATCTCTAATAATAATCGAGGCTCTCAGTGGCCTCTCTCCATCTGAAAGGTGTAAAGACAGTAATAGCAGCACAGCGCCAGAGAAAATACAAACCAGAGCAATTGTAAAGAGCTTGTTAGCAGCAGTTTTTCAAGATACTTTAACACTGCTATGTGAATCAGCTGGAGGTCCATTGTCACTGTTCTGTCATCTCACTGAAAATACCAGATGAGAAGAGCTCAAAGTAGATCCTAAAAGCCATTTCAAGCAGTCATTTGTACCAGCAGGCAGTTTCACTTTACAATTGAATTGGATTTTAAGTATTATTCAATATCATACACATTTAAGAAGCTTGTAGTGTTTGTTGTTTCTTAAGCTATAGTGAGTTCCTTAAATAAAATAAGAAAAACGGCCAGTTAAGTGATATTTGGATCGATTTTACATTAACAGAAATAAACAGAGCTCATAAAAAGTTGTCTTCCCAATAAAGCTGTTCTTATTGACATATTTATTTCTGTTTCTGTTGTCAGACAATGGAACAAGTATGACATCGTGATTGAAACGCAGCTCATTAAGACTATATGTTAACCAGCAGTCACTTCAGAGTCACTTCCAAGCTGCTCCTCTGCACAACTAAACTACTCATTTTATAACTGCAGTGTTGTCTGGCAAACTTACCATACACATAAGTTAAAAACATTCCTGATGCCCTGATTGTGGCTGATCAAGGTCATTTTTAAGTGATAGATTTGAGCACAAACTCCAGCCCATTCCCTTGTCTATGTCTAATGTTTATGTCTACAAATTCCTTGGAATCGTTGGACATTGTCATGTGTTGGTATCGCTGATTTACATGGTCAATTAGGGAAGCTGTTATATACTGTTTTAATTAGTTATTTAGATGTGTGCGCTGGATTGATGTCATTAAGTGTCACAGAAGACTTTGTCATGGTGCCACTTTACTAGCTAAACCCCCACAATGCTCTCAGCCTGCCAACATGGAACTGCCAGTCATCCAAGTGACAACCCCTTCTGGTCACTACAGCAATAAGGCTCCACCTATTGGCGCAACCGATAGGTGTTTGTGTCACCTGCTGAGTTGGATGCCAAAGGAAGGAGCATTATTTCTTTCCATGATGGACGACAGTCACAATGTGAGTACAGATCATCATTTTATTGTTTCACGTTATAAACATTTCTGAACGGTCACGTTTTATCGAAGGAAAACTGCTGTAGAACCAACTCTTAGCTTCTTTTCTTATTTGTAATTGAGTCACAGCGCAATTTTTGGCAGCCTCACTCCAAGATGATGATAATTAACTACAACCAGCATATTAATTAACGCTTCATCAGATGATAGAAGCATGTTGAAATGATCACTGTCTGTCACTACGTTAAGCAGCAGTAACCTTCAGTGTGAATGCTTGTTTAACACTCCTTGTTTTACAGTTTTAATGATGTTAATAATATTGCAGGCATTTGAACGTGTCCCAGTAGAGAAATCGGAGGTGTATTAATGCTGCATTCCTCTTAGCAGAGCTGTGCTGCTGGTTCTCTGTCATAGTTTACTAAGAACCTTTATGGACCTCAGTCATCAGTTATTCCACCTGTGATGAGTCCAAATGTCTGCTGTGAAAAAGGTTAAACAGTGAAACTACATTTTCCTCCACAGTACGTGTTTTCATAGTTAGTCTTTTCATTATGACATTGTTTTATAATGCTGAGACATTCAGTCCTTGGTCCAGTTCTAGGATTAGTCTAGTTTAGGTTTATTTATGTTTGCAGAATGATCTAATAAAGATAATATTTGACCAATTGTCGTCTCTTTTGTTGCTTTATTGACTATTATTCTATAAATATATATATCTGCCTCCAGAGTTATCTTTGTGTTTCGCCTCTTTCCAGCCTTTCAAACCGTCCTGTTTGAGATCTAGAGACCACAAAGGCCATAACATATGATTCCATTATTAAGTATTAAGTATGCTAATTGGATAATTTGTCCAAATGCAAGTCTTCGCAACCAAGTTGTTATTATTATTACTATAATAAGAAGGTTTGAAAGGTTTATTCTACCCCAAATACTAAACTTGTTAGTTCAAAAGCACTATTTGAGTGGATAAACCTTTAAAATGATAGGTACTTGGACATGAAGTAGTACTTTCTGTGGAATACTCCTTGAATAAACCTTTTAAATTATGAGTATATTTTGAGTGAAATCATCCTTTAAAACCATAAGTCGTGCACTTTAGTGATCATCCATTGCAGTAGGTGGCGCTGTCTAGAAAACGTGCGGCCCTAGAAATGTGGTCCTAGAAATGTGGTCCTAGAAGTGTGGTCCCAGAAGTGTGGTCCTAGAAGTGTGGTCCTATTGGTGCGGGTCCTGAGAGTGCGGCCTCCGGCTCTGCTGACACATATTACTGGGTACTAAAGCTAATCTACAAAACTTAAAGTATGTGTATGGGAATCAGTTTATTGTTTCCCTTTGCATGTTCTTTAGTGCCACCTGGTGGTAGCAGCAGTTTGGCAGCACTAAACAGGAAGTGAGTTAATAAGAACAGGATGTACTGTTCAGGAAGGTATTTTCCATGTGGTGTGATCAGAATGTGAATCACAAAGCATCAATCCTCTTAATCCAGGGCCTTAAAGTCCACAAACCAGCTTCATCTGTAAGTCATCAACTATTTACAATTATATTAGCATGTTTCTGTCATCCCAAGACTGTCTGTACTCAACCCAAGATATAATAATCTTGGGTTGAGTACAGTATTTTAGATGATGGTTAGTTTTTACAAATGGATAAGATAAGATAAGATAAGATAAGATAAGATAAGATAAGATAAGATAAGATAAGATAACCCTTTATTAGTCCCACAGTGGGGAAATGTGCAATGCATTAGTACTTGGTGGTTAAAGCACAGGTGTGTATATAAATGGTATTTACTGTTGTGTTTTCATCTTTTATGCTGCTTGACATAGCTTTAAGCATCTGTTCACAGGAGTGTATGTCAGTAATCTGTCTTCTACTAATGTACTAGAGATATTATGTAGTACTCTCAAAGGTGCTTGTTTGCAGTTTTACAAAGAATTAAGTGTTTTCCTGCTTAAATTCTGCCAAACACAACAACCTGTCTGTTCCTTGGAGGATGCACTGCAGGAGAATATGATGTGAAGCCAACTTTTAGTGAGGACAGCATTGTATTGTATGTACTGTCTAGGAAAATGATAACTGACATCAGCAGATACTACATATGTCGGTGTTTTGCTCTGCAGTGTCAGTCACAGATGCAGAGAGTCTTCATCCTGAAGGGGGCATGGACAACAGTTTAGCTGCATTTAATGCTACAGACACTGGAACTGCCTGTTTAGAACAAAGCTAAAACCAGAAATTCTACAGTCATGTTGAAATGAACCATCTTTGCAGTATTCTGAGCTGAATGACACATTCTAGGGACACGTGAGCCTTTCATGAATTTACTGAAAAGGGGAACAGTATGGGTCCTTTAAGATTTATTATAGTGCCTATGTGTTGAAAGATGCTGGGCTAGGATCTGGTCCAGTGTGATTAGGATGTGGAAAACACAGTGAAGGGGGGCTTTTTAGCCTGTTCTTAAAAAAAGCTTTCATAAATCTGACTTTGGATCAAGCATTCTTTTCAATCTCCCCTGTTAATAGAGTTCAGGTTTGACCAGTCTTGCGTATTGTGACTTTCGTAACAGCTTACTATACACAGCATAATTCTTTGCAGTTTATAGTGTTCCAGTACAGTACAAGGAAAGTACAACAGCAAATCTGAAATAAATCACAGTTACACAGAATAATAAAGTGCTCCAAAGCAAAGCATTCCATTTCCCCTCTAACTTCCAGCTTAGTTGCTCAATAATGTCATTCAGTATTTTGCATCTGTTCAAAAATACCTACCGTATGCATTATTATATAAGCTCCCAGACGTTACCTCCTTATCTCTTAACTTCACATCTTGTTCCCTTGTAGCGAGCAGGACACACTGTGCAGGCCACATTCCAACGCTTTGCTGTGGTTTGGGCCTGATGTGGTGTCGATGCTGGAGAAAAAGCAGTGAAATCACATTTTTCTTGTTTCCACAAATAGAACAAAGGTTCCTGGAGTCTACTTGTAAATCCATTCCAGATTCGGAAAGTAAGTGTAAAAAGTGGTTTATAATAAGGTTTAAATAATGCTTGGAAGGAGTGGAAACACCTCTTATTAACGATAAGTGGTGCAAACATGGAGAATTGGTCAGTTAATTTAAGTCTCCATGACCCTTAGCCCTAAAGATGGAAAAACGATTGTTAATGTTTAGATAGGTATGTGCAGATTTACAATTCCACTAACTCCCCTTCCTTCACCCTTGGCCTGTGTGAGCCTGGTGTCATTCCCAGGTCATCCCATACTGCTGCTTTGTCAGGACCCCTTGGCATCACATTTGAACCCACTGGATACCATTTAATGTTATTTTTCAACATGCAGGGTAGTCCGATAGACCTATTAAAACCTGATACTATCCGAAATGGACTAAATGAGCCCGTAGCTGGTGTTTTCTCGGCTGGTCTAACAAGAGGTTTGCCATAACGTGGGTAATCTTGTAGAAGTGGGAATTTAAATCCAAATCATGACCTTCTTAAAAACCTTAACCTTTGTGTCGAAACCAATGAAACAGAATGAAAACAAGACAACACATATTGTTAAAGGGCGTCATTTAACCCAAACTAGGATATTGTGCCTCCATCCTCCCATCTGGCTCTTTGAAACCAGAAAACTTAGTACAGTGACCTCGGGTCACAAACTTTATTTTTTTTCTTTGACTCCGTTCACGAACCGAAACAATTTTTCCCATTGAAATGAATGTAAATCCAATTAATCTGTTCGCCCGCCCCAGAAAACTTTACTTTTTAAAAACTTTTTTATGGGTTTATGTGTGGCAAAGATATAGAAAGGGATTCAAGATAACCTTAATTATAGAAAAATACAGTAATACTAAAATAAAACATAATAATTGTACACTTTACCTTTGTGGTTGATGGTTGCTGGCACAGGTGAATGGCTGAGGAGGGGGAAGACTACTCCTTCGAAGGAGAGGCCTTCGAGGGAGAGTCCCATTCCATATAATAACGTCGGGCAACTGTGTTGGTGTTTTTTCTCTTGTTTGTATCCTGGGAAGTGGTTCAGTGGCTGGTATAAGGTGTTATTTTGTGCGTTCGTACACCGAGACATTGTTCGCGGGTCGAGTCAAAGTTTGTTCGGAAATTGTATTCGTGGGACGATTTGTTCGTGACTAGGGGCGTTCGCGGATCGAGGTATCGCTGTACTACATCACAGATGAGAAATTATATTTGTTTAAAGACAAAATTATGTTTCTTTCAAAATGTAAATGCAGTTTAGTTTTATCGGAGTTTTGGGGAGACAGAGTTGCCCCTGGTGAAAGTTCTGCATGCTCCACCTTTAACCCTTTAAGACCTGAGCCTCAAAATGTCCACCTGGTCTTTTTTTTCTTATTTTGATTACAAAAAGGTCAGAAAATGTCCTGTGAGTGCTGGTGCCCATTTTTTCAAAAGAAACTTTCAATATCTGGCAGTTATGTACGATTTACTGCCTATTATAAGAGTTACGGTAATTTTACGGTAATTTCATACAGCAAATTCCTGGTGGGGCACGAATGAAATTACCGTAATGACACCATATTGGCTGTAAAGCGCAACGCCTCAGCTTTGAGATAGCGGTGACATATTTACGGTATTCCAAACGTGTCGCAGATGACGCACTAGGACTTAAAGGGTTAACCTCCAAATCAAACTTGAAAGCATCACACAGTAATTCTAGTGTCTCTGCAGAGGTTTCAAACTTTCTCAGTAACTTCATCACTGATTCCCTACAAACCACCAGATGCCTGTGCTCACTTCGTCTGTTGGGTTCTGGTGATGCCTGAAGGCGAGTCGCATTCATAAAACTTAAAATAAGACAGTATATAATTAATTAGTCTGTGTTGCTGGCCCTGACACATTTGAAAGTAAGATACACCAAATTGAAAACACCTTCATGCTCCACTTTTTCTTCTTTCTTATCTTCTTTTTTTTCTTTTGGATAATTTCACTTTTCACTGTCTGCTCTTAATGAGACAGATTCATTTAAAGAGATTCACTGCTCGCATTCACTAAAAGAAACGTTATACTGGCTCATTTAGCAGGAGGCTTTAATGCAGACAGTCCCAAGGACGGAATAAATGCATTGCGCTAGATTTAAAGGGGCAAACGGGGTAGCAAACAGGGAAATAATCTGATTTAGAATAAAAGAATAACAACATATTTAGGCCAAGACTTGACTAAACAGTAAATATGTTGTGATTAATATTCAGTCTTTCTTCAGAAAACCTTTCAAACACTCGATAAAACGTGTTCAAAGTGAAACCCTTAAGTAAAATGTAACTATTGATGTATTGTGTTAACTAAATCATATGGAAGATTTGATTGTCACAGCCAGGCCTGTGCTATCTTTATTTTCCTGCTTTTTGCTCGCGCTGCCTCTCCAACAAGCCTCATATCTACCAGAGCAGTCGTGTAATGCTGGATCAAAAAGTTTAATTAGGTCAGTGTGTTCTGAAGATGACTGTGAATGATGTTTTTCTCTTTGAACTTAATTGTGTCAGAACACTTTTTCACCTTAAAAAAGCCTAATCTGTGCGT
This sequence comes from Chromis chromis, assembly GCA_900302755.1. Taxonomy (NCBI): domain Eukaryota; kingdom Metazoa; phylum Chordata; class Actinopteri; family Pomacentridae; genus Chromis; species Chromis chromis. The sequence goes on along the minus strand of OMNN01084206.1, from coordinate 2,034 downwards.
GCAGCGAGACGCCTTCCTTTTGAACAAGCGCACGTTTGTTGACACAGGAACTTATCAGCGCGACTGTTCTTTACTTTGAAATCCACCACATTATTCTGAGCATGTGGCTCTAATCTCTTTGTAATGCGGACATATTTTTATGCTGTAAACCTGAAAAATGGTGTCAATTCAGAAAAGAAGGCTGTAATAGGATGTACACGTTTGAATTTAGTATGTCATTTCTATTTGTGACAAGGCTTTCAAAGAATAATGTCATGATCCCCTGTTTCTCCCTCACTTTCTCACTCCCTCAGTTCAGCCCTGCTTTCCCTCACTCTTTGCCCTCACCATCACTCTGATTACCTGATTGGAGTCAGCTGCAGCCTGGAACTCACCTGCCACTAATCACCTCCCTCAATAAAAGGTCTTCCAGTCATTCTCTGCCAGATCATCAAACAATGATACCTCATTTCCCTGCCGGTTCCTGTTCGATCTTCCCGTTGCTTCTCACCAGCCACTGCCACCAGAACCTGCTACTTCCACCACACGACGTCCATAGCCCGGATCCAGCCCCCAGCCTGCCTCCTGGCCCCGGTCCTGTCCACTGCCTGCCCCTCTCTTTGTTAAGTTGTAGCCTTGTGAGTATTTCCGTTTGGTTTGTCTTGCTTTAGTTATTCGCACCTGCTGTCTTGGGTTGTTTGAGTTTTGTAAGTTTCTTGTATAGGTTTTGGTTTGAGTTTCCCCAGTTGTGAATCTGTTATATTTCGGTTAAGTATTTTAGTTTAGGATTAGAATAAAGATTCTCTGAACCTTCCTCAAGTCAGTCTGTTCTCTGTGTCTGCATTTGGGTTCTCTGCCCCCCGTGACAAATAATTCATAATAATAATACTAGGAGCAGTGGGCTGCTGCGGTGCAGCGCCCGGGGAGCAGTCAGGGGTTAAGGGCCTTGCTCAAGGGCCCACACTGCCCTATTTATGACATTGTATTCTTCCTGGGAATCCCACCCCAATTTAAAGGAGCGCTCCAGTGGTTTAGCATAGAATTTTATTAAATTAAGAACTCACAAAAAGCAGATTTAACCCTTTAAGTCCTAGTGCGTCATCAGCAACACGTTTGGGCAAGCACACTTTGGACTACCGTAAATATGTTACGGTTTGCGCTATTGGAAAAAAATCCAACTGATTCCTGGGGCGGTAGGAATGAAATTACCATAATGACACTATATTGGCTGTAAAGCGCAACAACATTGCCATTACGGTCATTACGGTACTTTCATTCGTGCCCCCCCAGGAATCCGCTGGATGAAATTACCGTAATGACACTATAAAGCGCAACAACATTGCCATTATGGTCATTACGGTAATTTCATTCGTGCCCCCCAGGAATCCGCAGTCGTTGCGCTTTACAGCCAATATAGTGTCATTACGGTAATTTCATTCGTATCCGTATGAAATTACCATAATGACACTATATTGGCTGTAAAGCGCAATGACATTTTAAACCATCATTACTCTTATAACAGGCAGTAAGCCGTAATTAACTGCCAGATATTGAAAATTTCTTCTGAAAAAATGGGCACCAGCACTCATAGGACATTTTCCTTTTGTAGTCAAGATAAGAAAAAAAGACCAGGTGAACATTTTGAGGCTCAGGTCTTAAAGGGTTAAAACACACATTTCTAGTGGTTCAAAGACTTTGTGATGGTGCACATATGGGCAAAGCACCTAACAGGGTTTTTACCATTCCTCTTCCTTTTTTTGTCCTGTCTCTGAGTGTTTGAACCAATGCTCTTGCAAGAACAAAGTTGCTTCCAAATGACTCAAATCTTACATTGGACCATTTCTTTAACTTACAAACCTCTGTCTGGCTGATAACGAGCAGGTCTTACCTTTCTTAATGACCACAGGGAGGTCCTCTATGACCCTGTGGTGCAGCCACCTATGATCTTCCTGATGATGGTTGTGTCCATTCAGCAGCATCGTCTTCCTCCTCCACTCTTCTGCTTGAACCACTTCACTAGGAGGTCTGGCTCTGCCCACTTTCACCACCACACTG
>OMNN01084205.1:0-14456 GCA_900302755.1 Chromis chromis | reverse complement strand
GGCTATAACCTGAGATTTAAATAATCTAACCTTGGGGAAATTCCTTATCTGCATTTGACCCATCCTATTCAAAGTTAACCTTAACTATACATACTAGGAGCAGTGGGCTGCCGCGGTGCAGCACCCGGGGAGCAGTCAGGGGTTAAGGGCCTTGCTCAAGGGCCCACAGTGGTGGGTGACTGGGACAAGCGGTCGCTCTCACTTTCCCACCTCAACCTCTTGCCAGTCCGGGGGCTCGAACCGGCGACCCACCGGTTACAAGTTCGCTTTACAAACCACTAGGCCACCACTGCTCCTACCTTTCAGGTTACTAATGGTTAGTAAAATGGTGTTTCACATGTAGCTCTGCTGAAACAACACAGATATATAATAGGCATCATATAGAAAACATTTAATTATAATTGCACATTCTTGAGGAAATGTAAGTAAGTCAACATTGTGTAAGTGACCTATGTGATGGTGTTGACAAAATATTGCTAAGATACCACTTCAGCAGTTTACTGATCTGAAATAACATCCTATTAATAGGTTAATTACATACAGGAAGTCATTTATATAGCCAGTGGATGGTCAGCTAACAGCAGATTTGTTTGGGCCTCTATAGACACTGAAATTAGTTCCACGCATATGCAATAAAGGTCCACAGATGCACACCACAAAACATATATAGCGAAAAAGAGGTCAGCAAGGAGAGGAGCTCCTTAGTCTACCTGAAAAAGTCAAGAAGAAAAAAGTGTGTGTAACAGCTTAACAAGAAAAGGACCAAGGCTGTACATACAACAATCCCAAGCACCCAAATAAAGTAATACTGCTGTTTGAGTTATATGTGGTAAGGGTCAAGGCCAAGTCATATTGAATATATCTGATGCTGCGCTAACTGCCGCAAAATAGATAATCTTGTTCTGCTCAGCAGAGTGAAGTAACCACATCAGTGGTGTTGCCGTGTTATGTCAAGGACACACACAGAGTAAACAGAAAGACACGCACACGTGGTGGCAAGTATTTCACTTACTACTCTTTACTTTTCTTGCAGTGGGGAGATACCTGGTGTCGTAATCTGAATATTGCAGACTACAGAGAACATGAGAGCATCCAAGCTTAAAGTTCCATTTACTAATGATTCTGAGCCTTCAGTAGGTAAATATGACAACTCAGGTCATATCACCTGATTGAAAGCTCATGTGACGGCATTTACAGCTCCATTCACTGCATAAAACCCATAAGATACGGCTAAAAACCCCAGAATCTTAAGTAGTTTTTATGAAGTGGGCCTTTTAGGTAAGAATTCTTTCACCAAATATTGGTCCCAGAGGTCAAGAATAAACACCCATGCACAGATAAATGTATTTGCAAATCATAATGTTTGTCTTCTTTTCCTTGTTCTTCTTACTTCTGCGACTGACTGTTGGTTCTGTGTTTGCTTCTATGGCGTATATACATCTTTTCTTTCTGTTTGTGTGATACACTCTCTCAGTAAGAATTGCATATACAGTAGGGATGTTGAGAGTAGTGTGGGGTGAGAATGGGTTGAGCAAGTATGTGTGTTTCTAGTAATCCTGTGTCTGCGTGCGTGTGAATGGGAGGCCATGTTTGAGTGCGTGTTTACAAGTAAATAAGTAAGCATGTGACTGTGGCTTAGCTGATGTACAGTAGGCTATGTGGCCCTGTGTGTGTGTGTGTGTGTGAGGCCGTGCGAGTTAGACTTTTCCATGCGCATTTTATCCTGTTTGTATGTTTGTCACTCTCTGACCAAGTCTGTGATCCCGTGTGTGTGTGAGATGTGTGTATTTGTGCGTGCATGCCTTTGCTTTTCGAGTGATGGCAGCCCAGACTCCCACTGTTCACCCATCTGTCCCCACCAGTCCCAAAGCGAGAACAGAAAGAACATTGCCTCAAGAGGGGTGTGTGCGTTTGCGTGAAAACACACACACACCCCTCTCATGTGTGTGTGTGTTGTACACGAATTTGTGTGTACTTTGTGTGCGTGAGCCCAAGCTCCTGTTCCCAGGGCAATGGCTGTCACTGGAATAACTAGGTAGTGCAGTGCCAGTAAGTGCGTGCCAGATTAGAGTACCCCCTACCAGCAGCCCAAATCAACTGCCTCATCAGGACATGTCATACACACACACACACACACACACTGACACACCATAGACAAATAGTCAGGCACACACATCAACAACACTGATCCCTGCCCTGTGTTATCGTGACCTACCAAGTCAGATGTTTTCTGTTTTTGGGTGTGTATGCGTCACAGAGTTTACAAGTCTGGTGCCGCTTCATATTTTCAGAGGTTGGAGCTTGAAGGTCAACAATACAAAGCCAAACTTAACATCCCCCAGTAGGCTTATTTTCAACCACTGACTGTGTACAAAATGTTCTGTCATTATGTCTGTTTATCCTAGTTGCGGTGCCGGGCTAAAACTGGGTGAAAAGAGTGATTGTGATGAACTCGACTTTAAGGCCAGTCTTTGTCGTGTTTTTTGGGGGGAGGGTGGTCATTATTGGTGGCTTCATAACAAACAGCCAAAAATAAATTGGTGTAATTCCCTGTTTAGCCACAAGACCCAATCAGATGAGAGTTTCAAATAGCTGCCCAGCATTAACAGTGGTCAGTGTGCATTCAGCATAGAGGCATTAACTGAATAATAGTGCAAGTCAGTGTAATATGGTCGCATATTTCTGTGTGTGCTTGTGCTGGTATTTTCTGTCATCATTGGAAGTGACATAAAAGCTTCCCCATATCAAAGTGTCATCTGTTCACCCACTGTGTGTGCGCATGTGTGTGAGTTAAAAGGCAGTTTTGATCAGCAGCCTGGCAGGACATTCAAAGCTGAAAGCCATTTTACTTTGACCAAAAAGGAGCACAAACAGAATGTAATACACCTACACCCAAAGAAAGACGCATTGACATGCACAAAGTCAGCCGCAACTACAGCTTTCAAATGTTTCTGAAACTAAAAAAGCTAAAAGCACATTTTGGGCTTGTCAACAGATGGTTAAATGTTACAAAGACGATATCTGAATCACTCATTTTAATCATTTATTCATCGCGTCTGTGTGTGGAGTGTTTATGGCATGACACCTGTCTGTATATGTTTTGTTTTTTCAGGTTATCTGGTAACCATGTCAGGGATGCCATAACAATGATAGCGATCATCAAAACAACGCACAGGCATAGACACACACTCACACATTCACACACACGAATACAAGTACAAAGCATAAACACTGATATCATATTATAGCTAACGAAATTAACCCAAAGGATCTGAAATGCCTTTGTCTTCCAGCTTCATTTTAAATTCTGAAAAGCCATGTGTCTGTTGTGTTTCATTTGTATGTGTGGGTTGCTATGCTACTGCTTCAACATGTTATTGTTGATTACCACATAAACTCTGTCATATTGTGTGTGTGTGTGTGTGTGTGTGTGTGTGTGTGTGTGTGTGTGTGTATGAGAGCGAGAGAGAGAGAGACAGAGAGAAACACACACACACCACAATATCGTTGTTTTTGTCTGTCTTGTTGTCATGAGCCCGACAATGAAGCAACTATTATAGCCGAGCAGAGGTCTTCTGTCAGGGATAGTTCTCCTTCAACGCAAATAACATATGCACAACACAGACACAGTAGAGTGTGTGTGTGTGTGTGTGTGTGTGTGTGTGTGTGTGTGTGTGTGTGTGTGTGTGTGTGTGTGAGAGAGAGAGAGACAGAGAGAGAGAGAGAGTCAGTCTGTTTGATGTGGTAATGTGAACTTGAAGTCGGATCTGTGCTGCTACCTCGTATGCAGGCTGTGAAGGCTGCTTAACTCTGTACATAGAAGACTTGGCATGTTACCTAACAAATATGCACACACACACAAACAGAGAGGGAATAAGAGTATAGCAACTTGTGTATTGTTTCTGTGGTTGCCAGTGGAAACCAGAAACTGAAATAAAACCGCATGGGTACATAACTAATTTGCACCAAAGTACTTCCTCGTTACAAATGAATGCCTTTCTATTTGTCATCCATCATTTGTCTCTCCTTCACTCCCCCTCTCCCACCTGCAAGTTGTCTTATCACCGTTACGATCCAGCCCCAGGTGTGTGCATGTGGGTGTGCGCATGTGCTCTCACACATTTTTATGATTCATTCTTAATAACTGCCAAGTCTAATTTTTGTTACTCTGCGCAAGAGTGATTATCCCATCCACTGCAGGTGTATACAAGTGTGTGCATGCGCGTGCGCACATGCTCTCGCACAAAGGCCAAACACATGACACACACAGACACACACAGTCAGGTACAGACGCATTCAGCCTCACACCAAAACACACTGTTTGGATCAAGAACAAGACAAGCCAGCCAAGAGGAAGCAAGCAGAGCGTATTAAATTCCCAGACACTTCTCTCAAAGCCATAAGCATGCGCACAAGTTACATGATATGTTTCAACCTGTCTTGAGTTAGAGGAGCTCTGTCTGTCCATATCAGTGTATCATACAAAGGAGAAGTTTAACATCTTGGTTCCTTTTATCCTCCCTCACAGCTTTCATGCCTATTTTCTTAACATGGAGATCAACTTTTCTCACCCTTTCAGACTCTAGACTTGGTGACAAGAGTTAAAAACAAGTTAACTTTCAGTCTGACTGTTTCAAGCCTCCAGAGTCTGACCCAGCTTCGTGGCCCTCCGCACAAATAGTGTTACCCACGGAATGGACACTGATTGGTTTTAGCAGCCTAGTGTGGGATATAAAGATGTACCTTTTTGTATTTTTGTCATGTTAAACTGTAGACACAGTGTTGCTTTGCATAAGAATCTAGCATCTTTCAGTGATTTTGATCTAAACTTCAACAAAAACAATTATCAAACTTTGAAAATGTAACATAACTATTAGGGGGCAGTGGTGGTGCAACAGGTTAAGCCCCTGACTAGATCAGAAGGTCATGGGATCGAATCCCGATTGCGGCCATTGTTGGGCCCTTGAGCAAGGCCCTTAACCCCTGACTGCTCCCCAGGCGCTGCACCGCGGCAGCCCACTGCTCCTGCTACCTGTATGTATAGTAGGATGGGTTAAATGCAGAATTGAATTTCCCCAAGGGGATAAATAAAGGTTACATTTTTATTATTATTATTATTATTTTAACTGAGAGAAAAAGTCTTAATGCAGCTTGATGAGAGGGGTGCTGCTGGTGTCCTGTCCAAAACATTTTCTGGCTGAACCAAAAGTCGGTGAACCTTGGTTGAATTACTATATCCCACACTCTGGCCACGTTTTGTTATTTATTTATTTAACCTTTATTTAACCAGGAACGTCCCATTGACATTAAAAACCTCTTTTTCAAGGGAGTCCTGGGCAAGAGGCAGCAACAGTTACACAAAAAGTGTTAAAAGTGGGCTTAAACCCTGCTATTTTCTGCTGTTTTTAATGTTGCGTTGGTCGCTTTTATGCTTTTATTTTTTATGTTCTGTCAGCATTTGTACACATATTCATACCTTTTTTCAGCCTTTTGTTTTTCAGCATCCTTTTAATTACTTGCAAAGCACTTTCAAACTGCCTTGTGTATCAGTTGTGCCGTAGAAACAAATGTGCCTTTGCTGACCCACTTGCTCCAAATACTGGAAGCCCAGATGCATGAGTATTAAGCTGATGAGCTGTAAATATTTATATGATAAGCATCAATGTTTAACTGGGAGCTTCTTCTTAATTTTATTTGATGCGATCAGCTACAGCAGAGCAGCTGCCTTGTTGAACTACAAAAACACAAAAACATCCTGGGCTGAATAGAGACACCAGTTTGTAAAGAGCACCAAATCCATCTTGTCTAACTACCCCTTTTCAACCGAGCTGGTTCCAGTGCTAATTTGGAGCCAGAGCCTGACTTAGCACCAGTTCTTTTATGTTTCCACCACCTAAGCACGGGCTACAGGTGCTAAAAACTGGTGCTTAGCAAGCACCAACTTTTTACTGGGCCAGAGCTAAGAACCAAGTAGGGGCTGTCAGGGGCTGGGGGCGGATTTATCGTGACCAACGATCAGCGGTGGAAAGGGACACACAAGCGGTAATTTGTGTCCTTTTTCTCCAGGACATCCCTGGTCCAATGTATTGGAATGACTCCCGGGACACACGGAAGTTTTGCACAAACTGTTGCACTGAAATCTGGTACAATTGTGTCCCACCAGTAACACGATCGCGGATGTGCCCAGGCAACAGGCGACCTCGGCCTCGCAATCAGCCTTAAGACCATCTATAAAGATAAACATAGATATTATCATCAACTTATTGTTTTTTAACTGTTATGTAATCGATGCAAGCGTAGTTGTTTTACGGTGACGCAATGGCGTGGCTCCAACTTGGCTCCTTGCCAATGGAAAAGCAAACCGGTTTTTAGGAGGAACGAGATTTGAACCAACTAAGCACCAGCACCAGCACTAGCACCTGGTTCTTCTTGGTGGAAAAGGGGTACAAGAGTCTCAAATGAATACTGTAGGTCACACACAGCTGAAGGTGAATTTAGTAGTCACATGTGACTGTTTGAAAGAGTTTTTGCAACATTCACATCATGTGGGAGGAAACTTGGAAGCATTTCTGCCATTGGAACACTTAAAGTGCAAGCGTTACTGTTAATGAGTTTCACCCTTATCACATGATGATTTGTTGATGAGTTGGGGGTTCAAAATAGTTCACATTTAACAGTTACGTTGCATTATTATCTTAACAGTTAAGTGCACTATATGCATTTAGGGACAATGTCAAACATCCTTCATCACTAAGGTGAATATTATGGACATATCAGAAAAGAGATTCAATCTCAGGTCACTCTAATATGACATGAAAATACCACATGCTTCCCTCTTCTCCCTTTCCCTCCCTCTGCCTTTCTCATCAGCAGATCAAAATATCTCAAGTTCGTCTATGTTTGAACTTGTCTACCAGGTGACATTTCAAAATGAGGTTTAATTGCCCCGTGCACTATCTTACTGCAGAGTGATATCTTACTCACCTCACGTCCCTCTATCATACACCTGTTAAAGACACACACACACACACTGTCTGACAGGTGACATTTTTACTTCGGTTTAGTGTGTGTGCTATTACAGAGCTACCAGTCAGGTTCTCCCACTACACACACACACAACCCAATCACCCCTCTCATGCTGTCATACTGACACAGGATCAAAGTCAGATATAGAAAGAAAGCAACAGAATGTCAAGAGAAGAAAGGAGAGGAAAACCTGTGTGGGTTTTGGTTATAGTGGTGTGTGTGGGGGTAGGAAGGTCTGCAAGCTCTCTGATCAAACCTGTGTTCATAAAAAACTGGTTCAAGTACAAAAACAGTGTCAGAAAGGCCAGAATGCTTGTTTAAGAACCGTTCTGACTAGAATTTACATTGATTCTTGTACAAAATCTATTGTTCTGCTGTGGTAAATTACATAATCTCACTAAAACTAAGAGGGAGAGTGGAGGGCCGTCAATCACAAGCATATCTCACTCCTGCTGTGTAGCCAGCCATTCATCATCATTAACTCCCACACGCATGCCATCTTTTCCTTTCCTATCTCACTCTCCTGCCTTTTATTATTATGAGTGTGAGTGATGGTGTACAATTACAGCGAAGTCCTGGAAAATTGCTGGTGTAACTGTTTAGGGTCAGCTGAGTGGAAAAAAAGAGGAGAGTGAAATGAGTTTCTGAACAGTTAAAGTGGACGGCTAAATTATACAATATGTAATTCAGATTTTTTTTAAATGCAAAAGAACACAAAGATATATTTAAAAATGGATAGCAAGCTAGGAAGACAGAACGAGTCCATTGCTGTCAGTCCGCACTGGCCTCTCACACATCGCTGTGCCGTGCATCATTATCTCTGCCTGAACTTTGACCTCCTGACCCACGCTTGGCCCCGAGGCTCCAGAGCATAACAGTGCGCACCATGTGTTTGTGTGTGTGTTTGTTAGCGTGTCGACTCAATGAAGAGGCAACGTATGAGAGAGAGATAATCAGCTTACATTAGACCACATAGTGGATTGGCTCACCAGTCTACTGAACACATAACAACATACAGACAACCTAAAACCCTGCTTGCCATATGAGCACACCGGCTGTGACATACACACACACAAACGCTGTAAAAATTAAAGCAAATTATCCACCATGAAACAATCCCTATACTCTATGTTTAAGCCAGGCTTTGGCAGATCTATTCTCTAATTTCTTGTTATTGCCCAACATTCACACAGACGTAAATTATTCGTCATGGTTTCTATTAGCTCTAAATCTTAGAAACCTCTACTGTCTACACAACAGACACTCAGTGTACTATGTGGTGAGCAGTAAGTGAAGGGTTTGGACACTTAGAAGTCATCATCATTTTGTGTCATGTAAATGATTGTGTCAGTGATTATATACAATCTATGAAATACAGTGTGGGATCATTAATAGTGTACAGATGGCATAGACACCCGCTTCATCTGAAATCACTTCCAATCAGTGTCAGCCAAACCACTCGAATTAGGGATTGACTGATATGTTTTGTTTTGCTGTTTTTTTCCCGATGACCAATATTTGGAACCACTGTATGTTGCATGTCACATATTACCAGCATGTGACAGCAGGGAATCTGTTATTCATAACGAGGCTACTTCATTAATAATGATTACTGTAGCTAAATATGTACAATACAAATAGGACTGATTGAGATTGAACAGTTAGTTTCCACTTCTCCTGCAGTTATGTTTGCCAGACACTGTTTTGGGGTAAGCTGTGGCTGCCTCCTAACTTAGCCACTAGCTGTTAGCGTAGCTTTAAAAACTGTGAAAAAGGCCAATTTTCTGATTTGGGGCCATGGCTTGTGCTTCTTGCTCAGTATTTGTAGGTTGTGTTTCTGCTGGAGAGATGTGTCTCTCCATTTGAGCAGATTGATATAGTCTATCTTACTTTTAGAAAGATTTTACAGTATTCCAGATAGGCTGCAAATGCACTCATCTGTCCCTGTCTGTTAACAGTAGCCTTCAGTGCGATCAATATGAATGATGATACCGATAAAATTTAAAAAATAAATCAATTCCTGATTCGAATATCTACTTTTGTGTATTATGTCAATATGAGGGCAAACCAAACAATAACAAGCTGCTCACTGGGGTGCGTATTTTTCCAAATGTGTCCTGAGGTTGCTGGTGCTGGAATGGTAAACTAACTGTTGCTTACATAGATTGCAAGCAATCTCGAGGTTCTACAATTTTACTGTCTCCTGTCAAAAAGTAAGTATTTTCCAAACAGGTTTGGCTCTCAGATTGCTCAGATTGCATGGTGGTTAAATGATTTGATCATTTCAGCTTGACCTACATTTAATGTTCAAGTAATGAAAGTAACAGTGCGTTTGGCATGTTGGCTGTTATTTGCCATGTTTCATGATGTCCAAAGGCGAAGACAACGAAAGAGGCGGAGAAAGCTAATCAGTCATGTGAGTTAAATGCTCCCTGCATCGGAACCTGTTTGAAAAAGGTGTTTGCATCACCTATGACGCACAATAACCATTTTTCAAAAAAGTCATAAACCTGCTCAAGAAAGCATAAAAGTGTTTTTAAATTTTGCTTTAAACACATTTAAAAAACAGAAACAAACGTTATGTTTAAGTCTGTACGAATTCTGAGTCAGTAAAATTTACTCAGCACACAATTTTCCACTCGCCTCATTTCTTTGCAAGATTATCATTGTTATGATTGGCTTTTGCTTTGTTCTCTTTAAAGTTGTACTTTTGTACTTGTTCACCCTAGATTTTTATTCTTCACTGAACTCATGTAACCTACCGGTTGTTTTCATTTAATTAGAACAGTGATACATTTAACTTGATAAGCTGGAAACAAACGTATCTACAAGTTCCTCTCTAATCTGTCTGTTGCAGTAGATACACACCGGAAGAACAACACTCATTCATGTTTCATATCACATTTCAGTAAGTTCACATGAACAGTGGTTGGCCTGTTCACGTTGGATGTAACTGGCCAATTAGACTCAGTTGCGTGTAAGTCCAACCTCTGTACGGGGCTCTCCCAGCCCAAAGAAGATAAATGTGAATTACACCCAGAAATCGGGGCTCGCTCTGACTGAGATCCTGCGGAAGCTCTGTCACTCCGAGCCCAGCGCCGTAACTACTTTACTTGTGACCAGAATAAACTGTTCATCTGAGATCTCAAGATTTCTCCGACTCATTCTTGGGCAGTCAATAAAAGAACCTTAACACCATGAATGAAGAAAAACTACTATTCGTTGACATGTATTATTTCAATCTAAATGTGTTTCAAATGCTTTATCAACTGTCAAAATAAAACACTGGGAATTTATTGTGCTGTAATTCTATCAGCAATAATGATTAATAGCCACAGCCTTTAAATGCGTGAACGGCCCACGTCTATCAACTGAAATTATGAGAAGGCCTACCATACCATAAAACAATACACAGTCTGCAAACACAAAGTTGCTGCAAAACAACACGTTTCCAGTTGCTGCATCTCAAAGACCTCTGCTCATGTTAAAGATAGGTGGAGCAATGCTACACCACTATCTCCAGGAACTACACAAAGTTAACTGAATGGGGGCCTGTGTAGGTCGGCCATTTGCATACAGCACAGGGCCTTTATTGGACTGGTTTACAGTTGAGTTAATGATAGTGCACGTTTAAACTGACACAGTAATTATAATGAACAGCCATTTTATTCTGTTTGTCCATAACATCCTCTAAATGATCATGTATTTGTGGTGTACTCTGGGAAATTGCGTTTGAAGCTGCAGATGTGGGCGCATGGTGTCATACACTTGTGTGACGAGGGCTTTAGTACTGTGTCACTGTTTTGTGTGTCAACAGGACAGTCATTAGATGTTTTGGGCTATTACTAGCATTTTCACGAGACGTGGCATGCAAGCGTTTCCTACACATCTCCCAGAAACTTAACTCAGCCTTTGATGACGGTTTGTTTACAGACATCTGCTATTTGATTACCAACTCTTTAAAGCTGATGTAAGTGACACAACAGGAATCTTAACCACCTGCTTGCTTGTGTCCATGTGTGTGTGTGTGTGTGTGTGCACCATATGTCACTTAATGTGGGTAGCCACACACACAGACAAACTCAGACTTTCCTTGCATAGATGACGTCATCTTTCCCTGAATTTGGGCATATTAAGTGGAAATAGTAAAATGCAACAATATATTTACCATCTTCTTCCTAGTTCTACAAAACACACACGTACCAGCAAGCAACAAAGTGAATGAATATATATTTGTGTACAGTACGCCTTTATCATAATTACGACCTGAACTGATACCTATGATGTAACATTTAGAGGAAAGCTACACTTTTGGTGTGCACTTACATTTCCCAGAATATCTACTGACAGCCCCCAGGGAACATGCCTAAGCCTGTTGAATTCAGCTGATACAATACATGTGTAGGTGGGGAGAGAAATAGCAATAAATAATGGGCTGTTAAGGCTGTTTTTAATAGAGAAAACCTTCTGTCGGCTTCCTTCTGTGTGAATGTTCAATGTCAACGCATGACAGGAAGTATTGAAAAAGGCCTTCGCCATAATTCTGAAGGTCTGAGACGTTCATCTGCAATCATTTTGCTATGGTAATGTATGCTTTGAGGGAAGTTGATTTTAAACCAGCTGAACTCTCAGTGTCTGGTTTCACCCATGTTTACCCCTGTGTCAGAACAAATATATATTCAGTTCATTTAAAGGTACAGATGCAGGTGCTCACACAGGTGTACACGAACCTGACTGCAACAGGCAATATAATACCGCCTTTCTTAAGGCAGAGAAGACCACAATAAAATGCACTTTCTTAAAGAGTCCATTCACCACTGGACAGAGGGTTTTTTTTTTTTAAACTATTCCATTTAAACGTTGGAAAGACAACAGCTGCAGTTATCTAATGCCTCTGTTTCAGGTGAACACAGCATGTTCATTCTTGCAATGTTGTAAAGCCAAAAGGAATATCTTTTGTCCACCTAACACCTCCACACATCCTGATTCTAAAACAGACTCTGCCCCCTCATGTATCATTTCTGGACACTGATTCAAAGTAAAATGCAGCAATGTGGTACAGTGTCATGATGCTTTTACTAAATATAAGCAAAAATAGACATCCTCCATTTCCTGATAAAATAAGGTGGTTTGTCGAATGTTAAGTTCACTAAATATCTTCAAATACTAAGTCTGCCCTCAACAGTGTGTATGACTGTGCTTTTCTGTGCTGCAATTTCCGCCTGTAAACAAACCTAAAAATATATTATAAAACTGTATATATTCACTTGGGATTCAATCAGTAAGAGTTGCCGGAAAAACATGCTTTTTCGGATGTCTTACTGGGTCTCATCTTTACTTTTCTTTTTCTAGGTACATGATGATGATGATGATGAAGGTGTTGATGATGATAGATGATGATAGAATGTATAATTATACTGCAAAGTTTGCACCAAAGATGCACATACACATGTGTGCCAGTGGGACGGATGATTTGTCTGAGAGTTAGTTTGTGTGTTTTTGTGTTAGCAGCATGACTCACAGGATAATTGCCCACATGAAACCTGGCATTAGCGATCATTTCACACCAGGGATGGGAAGCACAGACAAACACCTACAAACCTCACCTCTCTTCCAGCTGTTGCACGTTTTTTCTTAGCTCGTCTAAATTTTTATTGGCCTTTTGAAGTGCGTCATTCAGAACTTTCTCTCTCTCCTCGGTCCTCCTCTCCAGCTCTTCTCTCTGCCTCCTGAGTTTCTCCGCCTCTAAGTCTTGCAGCTCTGCTCTAAGTTGTCGCTCTTTTTCTTCAGATATGTTATGGTATTCCTCTTCCATCTCTCTCTTTTTATAATATTTAGCTTCAAACTCATCTCTCGGAGCTCTCGGTGTGTCTTCGATCTTTTCTTCTAGCTCTTCTCTTGTCTTTTTCTCCTGCTGCACCTCCAGGTGAAGGGCCCTCTCCCACTCCAGCCTGCCCAGCTCCAGTGCTTCACGCTGGGCCTTCTCTCTCTGGGCCGTCTCCCTCAGCTCTTGGAGCTCGGTCTCTAACTGAACCAGATGGGTGCGCAGCTGATGGAACTCGTGGTAAATGAGGTAGCTTACACCGCAGTAAAGGCACACTATCTCACTGCGCTCCATCTGTAGGGAAAATACACACAATTTGTTAGAGTTAATGATTAAAGAAATAATTACTAATGACATTAGAAGTGCAATTATTTACAAAACCTTTATTATCTTTAAATATATGGCTAAACCCTCTGAAAGCTGACAGCAACTTTGACAGGCCTGATTTATTTTTTTTAATCCTCAAAATTACACTATTTACCAGACCCAGAAACTGAATTTAAAAAGTGGTGAGACACCAAGTGGAAACACTTTCTGAGTCTCCTTGATCGTATCATGTGTGACTTTCAGTTTTGTTGGGGAAATGAACCAAATCTAAGCTTAAAATCGTGAAATTTCATCCAAATCACTTTATTCTACGTCTCATCTAAGAATTTTTCAAAAATAAAACGCGTCCACTAATCAGACTAGTTAAAAAACTATAATTCTGCAGGCTGTGTTAACGCAGAGCAGATAGGAAACAAGTACGTAAACAAATTAGAAATGTAAGTAGTAAGATATAGTATGCAGAACCAACATATTTTTGCAGTATTGGTCACACCTGTTGGCACAAAAACATGTTGATTCTAGATTTTTTTTTCTTCCAATTTTTGTAAAACACATTTTATTATTATTTTATCTTCTTTTATTGTAATACGGATTTATTTGTCATATTTCCACAGAGGGACCAGACTTGATTTTGCAGTGAAAAGGAGTTCACAGTGAATAAAAATGTGAAAGGACCGTTTGGCGTTGATTATATCATAGCAAGTCTCTGTCTTTAAGGAATCGTCTTAATTATCTTAAGATTTTAAGCTCCTAAAAAAACTTCAACTTTCAAATCACATCCTGAGGGAATAGTTATTAAGACTTTACCATTCAAAAACTCAGAAATTATCAGAACTGTAGTGTTGCTATTCATGTGTTACTTCTGGTCAATCAGTGGAAATGAGACCTTTTTCAACTGAACCTTGCTCACTTTAAATCTCCACTTCAGAAGGAGCACAGACAAAAACACAAATGTAGAAATGTATAATGGCCGGCCTGAGTGTGTATATCATATATTATATACACCGATCAGCCACAACATTACGACCACTGACAGGTGAAGTGAATAACATTGATCATATTGGTACTATGTGGTGTTCTGCTGGAAAATCTTGGATTTTAACATCTGTGTTGATGAGACTTAGACACCCAAATAAACATTGTCCCAGAACAAGAACACTCCCTCATGCAAATGGAAATCCCAAATGTCACTGGCCTACCCCCACAGGAAAACATCAAACAATCAGGAACATCTTGAGGAACATGACAATGGCCCAAGATGTTGATTTGACCTGCAAAC
>OMNN01084203.1:0-17660 GCA_900302755.1 Chromis chromis | reverse complement strand
CCTAAAGACACACAGCAACCAGAATGAGACACAAAACTAGAAAAATAAGACATGAAATGAGGGAAAACAGAGACGATTAACGACAGGAAAGAAACTAAACTGTTCCAAAGAGACGTTAAACTACTCAAGACAAGAAAAATGAGACACAAAATGAGAAAAATAGATGCTAAATGACAGAAAGGAGACAAAACTGGAGACAAGAAACAACATAAGAGAGAGAAATAAGAAAAAAACAAGACACAAAGAGACAAACCAACCCTAAAGACACACAACAACCAGAATGAGACACAGAACTAGAAAAACAAGAGATGATAAATGACAGGAAAGAAACTAAACCGTCACAAAGAGACACAAGTTGACAGAAGTGAGACAAAACATCCTAAAGACACACAAAAACCAGAATGAGACACAAAAAAGATGCAAAGCGTCACAAAGAGACAAAGATTGAAGAAATAAGACACTAAACGAGAAAACTAGAACAAAATGAGACGCAATGCAAGAGAAAAGACAAAACAAAGAGACATTAAACTACACAAGACAAGAAAAATAAGACACAAAATGAGAAAAAGGACACGCAAAACAACAGAAAAGAAGCACATTGACAGACACAAAATGACTAAAGCGAGAAAGAATACAAACAAAAATGACACAAAATAAGAACAATAGATGCTAAACGACAGAAAGGAGACAAAACTGGAGACAAGAAACAACATAAGAGACAGAAACAAGAAAAAAAACAAGACACAAAGAGACAAACCTACCCTAAAGACACACAGCAACCAGAATGAGACACTAAACTAGAAAAACAAGACACAGAATGAAGGAAAAAAGAGACGATAAACGACAGGAAAGACACTAAACCGTCACAAAGAGACACAAGTTGACAGAAGTGAGACAAAACATCCTAAAGACACACAAAACCCAAAATTAGACACTAAACTAGAAAAACACGACACAAAATGAGGGAAAAGAGACGCAATGCAACAGAAAAGACAAAACTGTTCCAAAGAGACATTAAACTACTCAAGACAAGAAAAATAAGACACAAAATGAGAAAAAGGACACGCAAAACAACAGAAAAGAAGCACATTGACAGACACAAAATGACTAAAGCGAGAAAGAATACAACAAAAATAAGACTAAATAGATGCTAAACAACAGAAAGGAGACAAAATGGTCCCAAAGAGACACAAAACGAGACGTTCAGAGTGACAGAAAACAAAAAACGACACACAAAATGAGAAAAAAGAGACACGAAGCAACAGAAGGGAAACCAAACTGTCTCTGAGTTTGTAGAGGCTGTAAAAATATGAATATATAATATAATATAAAGGCTGTGCTGCTTCCTGCTCAGAGCTCAGAGGGTTAATAACTCTGTATCTGCACATTTCAGGAAGACAAACGGGATGAACTTACAACTCCTCTGACCTTTGAGAGAAGCGAAGCCACAGATCATGTCGGACCTTTGGGGCAGTTTGATCCTGGGTTTGATGCCCAGATCTCCTCTCTGCCTGGAGTCTCCCTGTCCTTCCCTCCCAGCATCTCGCTGCTCACAGCTGGGAGAACTGGTCCTCCCCGGTCCGTCCATCTGCTCCACGCCACAGTCCATCTCATCTGGAACACAGGGCTTCAGTTCAGCATCCAGCAGCTCAACCATACCAGAGCTGAAGGACTCAATGCTGTTGTTAGAAACTGGTCTTTGTCTTGTGTGTCTGATATAAAGCGGCAGGAAGAAGCTGAGCCACGTTTCAGTCACAGTTCAAGTCTCTCA
Source organism: Chromis chromis (assembly GCA_900302755.1). Taxonomy (NCBI): domain Eukaryota; kingdom Metazoa; phylum Chordata; class Actinopteri; family Pomacentridae; genus Chromis; species Chromis chromis. Next base: position 15,889 of record OMNN01084203.1, on the reverse strand, counting down.
GTCCACCAGCAGTGATTCTACTGACCTGCATCTTATAGACATTTACAGAGACTGAGCCTGAATGTTCTTTATTCCCTCTAAAATAATAATAAAAATATTGTAAACGTTTTCTACTGCAGGAGACATAGTTTGTGACCAAATGTCTCAACTGCTGCCAGAAAATGTGGACATGCTCATATTGTTGACCACAGCTTTAGGATACGCTGTGTAGTTGTAGCATGTTGTTAATATCATGCTTGGAAAAAAGGTCAGTCTCTGTTTGCAGTTTTTTGCACTCTGATTTGACAGAGGAGTACTTTGGTTACAGTTTTGCACATAATACATATTGTTTGCACTTAAAAAAAAAGAAATATTGAATTTTATTTGTGGACAGAAGTTCAACAGTTAAAGTCATGCATGTATGGATGTTATAAAACATTTCAAAATGCAGCTGCATTGTTTTGTGACTCTTTCAAATAAAAAACTCTTTGTCCATCATAGATTTTGTCATTTTAGTTTTCTTAAAAGTAATGTGATAATATCGTCTCGTTCTCGTGAGCTGAGTGTATAGTCACCCCCCTACTAACAGCACATCTTACCTCCTCTGCAGGCCTGGATGAAGAACATCTTTGGTTTGTTCTGCAGCAGTGGACAGTGAGCGTTGTCGAAGGACTCGAACACCCAGTCCAGCTGGAACAGAGCGAACGGTTCACGTTAAACGTCTGAGAGGAGAGACGTCACAACAGAAACCAGCCAGACCAACTGACCTGCAGTAGCTGTCCGTCTGTCCCGTAAACTGCTCCGTCCACTCCGTGAGAAAGCAAACAGACCACACAGCTGTCCACCGTTCGATGCTCCGGACGTCTGCAGAAGCTCTCGATGCAGCTCCTCATGCCCTGCAGAGGAAAGAGGAGAGGAAACGTCTGGACATGTAGGTAAAGTTTAACCTCCAACAGCTGATCCTCCAGAGACTGGTAGAGCTAAACAAGAAGGTCAGGGTTTCTCTGAATGTGTCTAACAGGGTTCCTACAGGTTTCTACAAGTTAAATTTAAGACTTTAAGACCTTTTTAAGACCACTTAAAAAAATTTAACACCCATTTCGCAGCCCTACTGGCAAAGAAAAACTAAATCTGTAAGTTTGAGTTCAGTTCATCTAACCAGGCTTCATTAAATGTACATTTCCCCAAATCCCCTCCATGAAATGTTTAGCCTAGCTAGGTAATAAAAAAAGGTTTTGACCTGTTTGTGTTGTGGTCAGAGAATATAATAGTGACCTGTCCTCTTCAGTTGTGGTGCTAGAGCAGTGGTTCCCAACCTTTTTTGGTCCGTGACTCCATTTTGACATCACAAATTTCTGGTGACCCCAGAGACATTTTTTTTTTTTCTAGAATTAGTTTTTGATCAAAGACGTCCGTTACATAAACAAGGAGGCACATTTTCTGCTGGTCACACAGGAAGTCAACTAAATCAGTTTTTTTTTCACATCCATGAAAAACGCCAACAGTTTGTTTCTTACGGAGCTAAAACAGAGACAGTAGAGGTTGGCATTGAAAATAAAGACTTTTTTTCTATGACAAATTTTGGAGTTAAAGTTTTGTTTCTTGTTCAAGTCTGTGTGTCTGGTTGAAGCAATGGAACTTAAGTAGTGGTAACTGTAAAGTCACGTGATCTCGGCCTTCAATCAAGATGCGCCAGCTCAGATATTTTTAAATGCTGCATTTTATTTGAACTTTACTTTAAGAAAGTATAGAATACAGTTGTTAAAGATTGTGTGTGGTGTTTTAATTTTAAAAAGAATAATAATTAGTTAAAAAATATATTTTTATCAGTAATTTTTTAAAATCAATTACTAGACATTTCAGGCGACCCCATTTGAATTCCAGGCGACCCCATGTGGGGTCCCGACCCCAAGGTTGAAAAACACTGTCCTAGCCTGTGAATTATTTCCCCCATGGCATCTGATTTTGTTGTGGCACTTAACTGTAAAACAGGCACTAAGTGAAACATCTGTAATTGTCTGTGTGAAAACTTCTAGCTGCCAATAAAAAGCAAATAATAATGGAAAAGTCGATAACTTTAATCTTCACCTTTGTTTTGATAAAACCACTGCCTTTTAAATAGCTGTAATCTGCATTCAAATTAATGGGATCCTTCTTGAGATCTTGAGACATGTGGGTCTATCCAAGAAAGAATCCCCACGTTGTCCTTATTGGGACTCGCACTGCCTTCTGCTGGACGCATTTCAAATACAAATATGCACCATAGACGTAATTATAGCTGAATCATACCTACAGATTATACAGAACCGAATCACGCTGAGGTCAACAGTTTTGGGTTTTACGTTTCCTAAAGAGGTTCTTCTTCTCTACACATGTTAATCCGTCACACATGGCTAAAATATTGAGTAAAACCACAGCCTCAGCAGCTCCGGAGCATGCAAACGTGTCCGTAAAATGAGTTGTCAACAAATTGCCATCTCATCTGTGCACGCAATCGTACGGCACGCAAAAAATAGTCTGAAGGATTGGTGCATTGCCCTCTAAGGACAAGGATCTGGTTGGTAAAGGCCTCAAAGTCTCATCCCTGTCCCGGGGGTGCTGGGTTTGTTTGAAACCCGACACTGCATGAAGCTCATGGACGTATACAGTAGCGCTTACTGTAAGGTATAGCTAGTTAATGTTACGGGGGCAGCAACGTATAGACGATCCATCATCTTAGAGCATCTCGCGTTGGTGTCGCAAGTCCACTGCTCGAGATGCAGGAATAGAAACACATGACACCAGTGAATTAGAAGGAACTCGATTGAGAAGAATTATAAATGTGTGTGAGCAGCTCCATCAGATACAGGAGTGTGTTATCATGAAATAAAGCTGCATTAGGTTGGATAGACTCACTGTAGATTCATGAATATAATGATAATAAAATAAAAATAAAATGTATTTCTATAGCACTTTTCAAGCAAGTGCTTCACAAACAGTTCAAATGCATGTACATAGAAACAATAAAAACAAATGGGGAAGAATAGAATAAAACATCACAGCAGAAAGGTTAAAAGGAGACTTAAATGTTAACACACAATGAAGAATTTAAACCATAAGATCAGCAAAAGCAAAAAAATGAGTCTTTAAAAGGGATTTAAAAGATAGTAAGGACTCAGCGTTTCTGATGTTAATTGGGAGGCTGTTCCAGAGTCTTGGAGCCTTAACCGAAAAGGCTCGATCACCCTTAGTTTGGGCTTAGAAGACAGATTAAACAAACACAATATAATATTCTGATTTGCACAAAATGAGATGGAAGCCAGCGGTGTGTTTAAATGCAGAGTCCTTCTGAGCGCTCTAATAGGTCATTTCCTTCCACAGCGATGGCTCGTGGCTCAGGCCTGGAATAAATGATTTCCTCTGCTAATCAGGGAAGTGAGCAGCAGCTAAATTGAGTCCATCAACATCCTACTCCCAGGCTGTAGTAAAGACTCAGCTCTCTCTCACACACATATCCGCTCATTTCATTTCGATTCTCAGGGGACACTTAAAACATCGAAATCAGCATCTTAAAGTCTGGCCGTAAATCACGGGTGCAACATGTCGGTGAGCAGCGGGGCCTGCTCGGGTTTCCACACGTCTAGCTATAGGCCTCCGCACACATGGTAGCATCCTCATTTGTTCGCCTAAAAATAGGTCCAGACTAGTAGACACATTTTTTCGAAACCCATGCATCTTGGTACCTGATACTGAGACTCAAAGCTCTGTAAATGGTGTTGCTCCAGGATATATAAGAGAGAGGGAAAGCTGCTAGTGGCATTCACTCGAGTCCGCCTTGGTTTTCACTCGCCTCAACGCAGCTCAAAGGTGAGTGGGAGCTGAGCCCTCGACCCACACTCTGCACCGGGGGGAAGGAACAAGACCAGGAGGATCCCTGTGGACTATAAACTGTAGAGAGAAACGGAGCCAACATAGGAAAACACTGGAGCCACAGGACGATTCAATTAGGAGGCCAGCATGATGGTTTCACAGGATCAACTTTTTTCTGGATGATAATTTTGCGTAGAATTCACGGATGAGCGATAAACACACTCCTCCTCTACATCACGGCGTTTCCACGGCTGCATTATTTATCTGTTGCTGTGATTTTGGCCTCTCAGTGGAGGCTTCGTCTGTTTAGCGCCATAGCAGCAGAACGCTTTGGGACCAACGCAGGCAGCCCTGGGTTGTGATCACTTAGCTCTGCTAGAAAGCTGCATGGCAGGATCTGCAAATTAGACAACCTGCTGAGCAAAAACACACACGTGGCTTTGCTGCAAATGATGCTTTCCAGTAGAGCTTTAATAATGGCTCAACTTTTTTTTATCCTCCAGCCTTGTTTAATAGTTAATATCTGACTAGTGGTGCACGAGTTTCTCCTCAGGCTCTGTTTGATACTAGCGATCTTTAAGACATCCAGACCTCTGAACATCTCTGCAGCTTAGATCCACAGACATATTAGGACTAGTGGGGTGTAGCTTGTTCTAAAGTCTGATATCTGCAATGCAAAATTACCTCCACTGCCTTTGTGATGCTCCTGCTAACCCAAAGCTTTCTCCTCTCTCCTCTCCTAGAATAAAAAATGGCCTTCGCTGGTGTCCTCAATGATGCTGATGTCAAAGCCGCCCTGGACGGCTGCTCAGGTGAGCCTTCCTCCATCACACAGCAAAACACACCGAGCTGCTTTCACTCAGCCTCATTATTACTGCTGGCACACTGTGACACTCTTAACGCTAAACAAGTGACACAGATTGGCTGGAAAAACTCTCAGCTTTCGGAATGTGCCACGCTACAGCTGTCACATTCCATCAACACAGAAGCTCAGCTCAGCTTAACGGTTTTTAACACATGTGTTTCCAGCTGCTGACTCCTTCGACTACAAGAAGTTCTTCAAGGCATGCGGTCTGGCCGGCAAGAGCGCCGACGATGTCAAGAAGGCCTTCTTCATCATCGATCAGGACCGCAGTGGCTTCATTGAGGAGGATGAGCTGAAGTAAGACACACACTTAAGAGCTGAAACTCAATGCTGAGGCCTCAGAGGCACCACATCTCAGATTACTGGGTTTAAAAAAAAAGGGGGACGAGCCTTCAGATTTGACTTCTCATTTGCACAGGGTCAAATAGCACAATAACTGCACTAAAGAAACTAAAGAAAGGGATTGATTAAAGTGGCCCGGGAGTTTTATAAATACCTACTAAGGGGAGCTTAGATTGACTCTCTAAAGAATCATTGGCTCAGTATTTGCACACATACAAGGAATTAAACCTAAAACACACATGCAAGAGATTCAAAAAAGGGAAATCAAAGCTATAGATGTGTCTGAAAGTTTAAAAGCAACCACATTTTTTACTCCACATTCTGCTGCTTGGCTCATGTTTAACTGCTGCTCTGTCCACCTGCCAGGCTGTTCCTGCAGAACTTCTCTGCTGGTGCCAGAGCTCTGACTGAGAAGGAGACCAAGGCTTTCCTGGCCGCTGGTGACAGCGACGGTGACGGCAAGATCGGAGTTGATGGTAAGACTTCTTCCTGAAGCATAGCTACACTTTACTACACATTCCTGACTCTAAATGAATCTGAACTTAACTTCTAACTTTCATTCACATACTTCTAATATCAAATTCAAACCCTCGCTCAGCGAACCAAACCACCTCTCCAACAACACGACACAACAACCTGAATGCTTTCTGGTCCCTACTAACGGCGGTCTCATTCTACCTTTCACAGAGTTTGCTCTGCTTGTTAAGGCATAAACTTCCACTGACCGAGATCTACTCCTTTTCATGGAACTGCGAACAACCCCCTCGCAAGATTCAATAATCATCAGCTGAAAGAATATTTTTTATACCTTATTTATGAGATGCCTGCGGCCCATTTCTCAACATGGAACACATGTTTTTAATGTTAATGTTATCTAGATGTGTTATAATGTTTTGAAATAATGACTTGTGCAAACTGTACAACGCCATCTGCACATCTGAGGCAGAGTGAAAAACCAGGAATAAATACTCTTTTGGTGTAAAGTGAACTTGTTCAGCTCCATCGTTCTTGCATCGACTTCAAATGTGGTTCAGAACTAAACTGGACTCGAAACCTTTTGCATGGCTGCAGCTCTGAGAACACAAAAGAGGAGGAAGCTTAAATCAGACTCAACTTAACGAGGCCTTTAAATACTGGAGGGGCGCTGAGGGACGGTTGAACCGACCTGCCTTGTTCTGATAATCGGTTAATGAAAAGTGGGAGTGTGGCTGGACTTTAGCCAGCAGCTGGGGGAAATGCAGCTTTGCCTACATGCTTCCTGAATTCAGGGAAGTCTGCAATGGATAGCTGTCACACTTTTTGTAATTAGATGGGTCTCCTCCAAGGTCTAATTCTCCACCAACTGCTGCATAGTCAATTAGATGATGTGCTGTGGCAACAGGAGGGCTATTAACAGCCACGGTTGCATCAGCAGGACCTCCGAACGCTTTAAACCCTCTGCAAAGACGCAGCTCTAAAGGCTTCTTAACACATTATTCACTTCATATATTCAATTCTCTTGCAGCGCGCCACATATTCTGGGGGAAACAATCCACATGCACCGGCCTAGGGGGGAATCGGAACGACTCATTTGTCAAATTAAAGTCAGATTACAATTCCAGGGGAAGCTATGAATGCTGAGGGAACTGCGAGTCAGCAGTCTGTAAACCCTCAGTGCGATCGGATGGCAGCCTCAGCTTGTTACTGTCAACCAAAACAGACAGAGGCATGGTGATAGCAGGCTGCAGGGAGCTCAGCCTCCAGGGTGATGCTGCCACCTACTGGTGAGCAGTTAAATGATACATAGACCTCTTCTTACCTAAAAGCTGAAACATGCCTTTAAAACATTTTATTATCAGAGAATAGTTGAGATTAAATTACAAAAACAAGTGAGGAGGAGGTTTACTAGAATCACTAATTGAATATGTGACAGAAAAACTGACATGCAGCTTCAAATGGGGCTGATTTTAAAGGTTTTGCACCATATTGATGACTGATTTGTTCACTTTAATAATAGAAATACACTTATTCAATATTCCAAATGCTCCTGACTGCTCTGGCAGCTGTATTCCAGGTGGACTGAACTTGCAAAACTGAAAAAGGCATTTCTTTTTTTTGCATATCCCAACACATTTGAAGACATAACATCTAATTAATATGACTTACCTTCACTCTTGCTAAATAGATTTATGGCACAATCACAGACAGAATGCTTCTAATTCAGCACTAAACCCTAAAGAACAAGCGAGCGGTGCAACTTACTCATGCGTGCTCAGGACCCTCCCTCCTGGATAAGGCGGTTTGGTGCCAGCAGCACTTCCAATTCGCCCTCCTCAGCAGAGCGCAGGCCTATTCTTAGCGTTGAGGGTACATTAAAGACTTCTTCAAACGCACCTTTTAAGCGTCTTCATTTGTGAAACCTAAAATAGACCCGCTCTCTGGCTCGCGGGGGGACGGATTTTCGCCACCCCCCTCCACCTCTCCTCTCTCCCCCCACCACCCGGTGTCAGTTATCTTATGCTTCGGATTTCGATGGGGAGTGAAACTATAAAAGGTCACCGGGAGCACCGGGACGATCACTGCAGTCGACTGAAGTCTCGTCTGTGTCATCTGTACCCTACAAAGCAACGACAACAAAGGTGAGTTGGAATGAAAGGAGAAAACAGGGAGCCGGGGGTCCAGCCGCAGCATCACTACTACTTTACAGGTTTTTAACTTTACTGAGGACTTCTCACTGCAATGCAGCCTCTAAAGAGACATCAGCTGCTCCAACGCTTGGATTACTGAGCTCCCAGCATCTCGTAGAGCTGCTCTCAGATGGGATTTGGAGATGCAGAAGCGGACTGAATCATCTGGACTCTTCCTATTCTGATTTATCTGGACTCATCTATTATTTAACATGTGTTTTTGCTAATAGACCAAACTGCTAAGCAAATGAAGGAGTGATGCTCTGCTGCTTTAATGATAATGTGCTCCACTAATCGGCCTCTTTTAAATCTAATTTCATTCATTAGTGGCTAAAAAGGATGACAAATAGATCAAATACAGCAACTTTGATGCTTTAAAGCTCTTCAGCTACAATCTGATCTACTTTTAAAGTCTATTAATGGGTTTGTCTTTTATTTCTGCAGCTCAAAATGGCCTTCGCAGGTGTACTGAATGATGCTGAGATCACTGCAGCCCTGGATGCGTGCAAAGGTGAATTCTCTTAGACTAACAGCCTCGTTCTGTGGCTTTATTTTTGATCAGTAATGTCCATTTTCTACCGAGCTGTCACATCACACGACCTAACCTAAAGGTGTTTAAACGTCTCCTTCCAGCTGCCGACTCCTTTGACTACAAGAAGTTCTTCAAGAGTTGCGGTCTGGCTGGCAAAAGCGCCGACGACGTCAAGAAGGCCTTCTTCATCATTGACCAGGACAAGAGTGGATTCATTGAGGAGGATGAGCTGAAGTAAGATTGAAGGGATTCTTACAGCTTCTATAGATGCGTAAAACTACAAAGGAGGCTAAAAGTGTCTCCACATATGGGCGCAGCAGGAATGTGGAGGGAGCCAGGGGGTCAGACTATCTTTAACTGAAGGGGGGGCCCAGTCTGACACGCTATATTTGACTTTCAATAAAGTTAACAAGATATTTGACATAGTTGGTTTTAATGATTCCTATAGAAAAGTATCAGATTTACGCGCAGTGACATTTAAGTGTACAGTCAGATGTAGATCTATAGAAGCTGTGGTCCTTGAACTCACCACCACCTCCTCCCTCCTCGTGCCCCCTTCAGGCTGTTCCTGCAGAACTTCAGCGCAGGTGCACGCGCACTGACCGACGCCGAGACCAAGGCTTTCCTCAAGGCCGGCGACTCCGACGGTGACGGCAAGATTGGCTGTGATGGTACGACCCCCCATCCCTCCTTCCCCTCTCTCTCTTTCCTTTAACATTTCTTTGTGCGTAATTTGGATACTGACGGTGTCTCCTTGTGTCTCCCCCCTCCCTCCTGCAGAGTTCGCTGCCATGGTTAAAGCATAGATTTCCAACTGACCAACCACACCTGCTCTGATGGAACAACAAAGCCCACGTCGACCTCCCCCCCTTTTCATCTGAATATAAATAATTTTTATACATTTGCTTAAGAGACGTTTCCTCCTATGCAACACACTGTCCAAAAAATGATGATTGTGAATGTCGCTCGGTTGTGTTCATGTCTTAAATATGAATTTTGCTTACTGTAAAATCTATGATGCACTTTCCAGGAACGAACGGTAAAAAAGAATAAACATTCTTTTGCTACGGTCTTAACGGGTTTTCCTGTTCTTCATTTGTGTCTCCTGTTACTTCATGAACAAATATCTGATCACTCTGAATGAACAGCTCCACCCATAAACCCCATAAACCCCATATCTATCCACTTAGATGATATGACAAAGCATAAAGGTGTGGATAAAGGAAATAAAGAAACTAAATGGAACAACAATGCTGAGGCAGGGTTTGGGCTACATCCTCTCTCTCTCTCTCCCACACACTCACACGCACACGCACATGCACGAGCACTGACTATGCATGTGTATAGATCTCCAGCCATGCAACTCCACCCTGCAGCCACTAGATGGAACCATGAAGCTGAAACAGACGCACATCACCAGCAGGTCAACTGGGCATAAAAACGGAACAACTGTTGCACTAAGTCACGCAGTTAGATGGAAATAAATCAAAAGAAGACGCCGTAGATGCTAAAAACGCACATCCTGAAATGCTTTTAGTCCTTTAAGCGTAATGTTAGAATTAAATAAACATGATTCATTTTCTTGAAATGAACTATTTCTAATGAGACTTGCAAAACGTGCATTAAACACGCGTTTAAATGTAGAATAACGTTTGTTTTATATTAATTAAAGCACCTGTGGTCGCCATATTTACTGACATGTCCAGAGGAATACTGGATCGTGTGTTTCAGGAGAGTAATCCGAGTAACTAGTGCTGATCCCTGCCTTCTTTAAGTAACAGAGAGGTGAGAAAGACCGAGCTCCAAAATGTATACGTCCAGCTCGTAAAGGGCATTAGCAAATGTAGGCTAAATAAATAAATGATTGCGCAGTAACTGTATAGTCTGCGAGGTATCAACATGGCGCATGACATCATGCACCGGTTGTGGGTAAAGTTCTCGATCCGGTGTCCCCGGTCTCTTTTTCACACACACGCGCGCACACACACACACACACACACACACACACTTGAATGAGATGATTGAGTTTCTCTTTTCCTTCTCAGTCCAGTCCGGCTTCACCAGAACCACTATCGGACATCACTTGTTGAGGGGCCCCATTAACAAGTTGGCAGTTGGATTAGGTTTAGGAGAGGGCTGACAGTAACAAACCACCGGAGATAACGAGCTTTTATTTAATCATGAAAGACGCCGGGATGCTGCCAGAGAACTGAACAGAAAGCGGCTGTGCGTAACGCGTGCGTAAACGTCATACCCAAAGCCCATTTTCCTTATTGTTGCCATAATTGCCTGTGCATAAACTTCATTATATCACCACTGAGAAAGTTGCATTTAAAACTAAACAATATACAATACGATAAAATAGAATATAATAAATGTTTAGTTAAGTGAATATACTGCTCGCACCGTGCCAAACCGTGCCAAACCGTGCCAAAAGTCTGTCAGTCTTTACGCACGGTTTGCTGATCCCCTCTCATGGACCCTCACCTACATATTTCATCCACTCTAGGGGAGATCCTCACTACAGAGTCTATATTACAGTATTTCTCTGTCCCCGGACCTTTAAATAACGTTTAAGGCGATCTTTACGCACATGTCATGACACGGCACCGGGGCCACATTACCTGCTGTTCGCCAGCTGACAGGCAAAGGATGCCAAGATTCGCTCTTGCGTCAAGTACACATTCACGCACGTTAAGTGGTTGACTTTTAATATGAGAAAGGTGGCCCGGGGCTATTGTGCCCCCCTTTGGCGATAATTAAGAATATCCCCGAGGGTCAGGTTGCACCTATTTTGGACACACTGCCTGGGGTGTAAGTGTGGTTCCATGGTGTAATGGTTAGCACTCTGGACTCTGAATCCAGCGATCCGAGTTCAAATCTCGGTGGGACCTAACTTTATGTGTTTAAACTAACTAGTTAATTAGAAAATGCTCCAGAAATACCATCTTGTGTGTTTGAATTCCTCCACCTCCCACTGGTGCTGTGTGCTTCCATCTAACCTCACACCGAAGAGAGGAATAACCTTCTTCTCCTGCGTCCTGCTGCAGTGTCCATTCTCCCAGGGATGTGCTTAATGACCCCTGCGTTTTGTTTGTGTGTCAGACCCGCTGGAGGCCATGAATGCCCTCAGAAAAGACAAACTGATCTGGTTATTTTGCAACTGGAGAGATAAAAAAAAAAAATCAAGAAAACGAGAAAAACGCAAAGTCAGCAAATGGAATAAAAGATCAAACTGCAGCTCTGCGCGTCTCCGTCATGACTGGCTCTGTTTTAATGATGCATGTGGATACCTGGGACACTGCACGTTATGCATCATCATCACCATCAGCAGAGGGGTGACCTCGGGGCCTCTTCATCAGCACAGTTGACGAAGCGATTTAGCGCGACTGCCTCCCCCCGTCAGTGTCAGACAGGTGAGAAGGTTACAAAGCACCGGCGTCCCTGACATTCACTTATTGAGCGTGCGTTTGGGGGTCACATTTATTTAACTGGAGATCACTGGAGGCAGGAGAGGTGCGTTTTTTTTTAAGAGGCTGACCTCTGGAATCACCCAGTGGAGACACCCAAGGAGAAATAAACATCCAGCAAACAACTGACATGACAAGGTTCAGTCGACATGACCAATATTTCACCTCAGATGTAAGGATAAGGGCATATTTTCAGAGGGGATGTGGCTCAGATGTGCTCGTTTGGGGACTGTAAAAGGATATCTGCATGGAGGGGTGGAGGTGGGGGGGGAGGCAGAAACAGCCAGAGAGGGAGAAAAGGATGAGAGAGAGAGAGAGGCTGCAGTTCCATTACAGCCTCCCCTGCATTTACTGTACTGTATAATTGTAGAGGTGAGAGAGGAGGGGTGTTGGGATGACACGGAGGGAGTGGAGGATGGGAAGAAGAATGCGCTTTTTAACTTAATTTGCTATTTACAAGGGCGTCACTGGTGTCCACGGTCCGGTCTCTCTGCCCCTGGGCGTTATAAATAGTAAAGGTTAATTAGTTAGCTGAGAAATCGGATCAGGGGCGGGCAGTTAGAATTTGATCCATAGACAGGTAACTCAAGCAATCCCTATTGTCACAGCAATCAGACCTATATAAATCCACCTTGACGGACAGCAGTCACCACATAGCCTTACCTCTCTCTGCTGGATCACCGACCTGGTTCGAGAACCACCTCCGAACACGGTAAGTTGCTTTGTGGATGCAGGGAGGCTTTTTAAAAAACGGAATGAGGCTTCTTGTTTTACGAGTTTTAAAAGATTTTGTAGAAGTATTGCGCATTAAGCGTGCGTAAATTAAAGGACAGGGCGCGTATTTCCGTGCGTAAAAGGCGAGAATTACTGGCGCTAAAGGTGAAAAGGAGCCAAAGCAAGAAGAGAAAGGTTTACTTTATCATTTTTAAAGATGTTTTTAAAGTACTGGGACACTTTCACTGACTTGTGTCCACATTTAAATGCCTTATCATCTCTTTGCGCTGACTTTTACCGTCACTTTGGACACAGTTTGCTCTCCGTCAACTTTGTGCTGCACCTGGCTTTAATGTTTTGAATAATTCACCATGGCTGTTCCTCCTACAGGAATAAAATGTCGCTCTCATCTATCCTTTCTGCTGATGCCATCGACAGTGCTATCAAGGACTGCCAAGGTATCGTTTTCCACCAATATATATCAAATATATATACAGTATGTGTGTGTGTGTGTGTGTGTGTGTGTGGAGCCAAGCCAGCCAGAGGACAAAGGAGATGCTTCTGTATGATAAGCAACTGGAAGGCTGCAGAACTTTAAAATACATATATAATGCACAAGTTGTGGAAGGTTAAATGATTTTATGAGCACCAATAGGACCTAAAGAGCCCAGATTTGATCTTTTAAATTACTTTTCCCACTTCTAAACTTTAAAAACAGCATTTAGGTGCATTATTTGCTTCAACACTCCTGAGCCAGAAGACTTTAATAACACCTCATCAGTTATTATGTGTTGTCTCGTGTCTATAATTTAAAACAGCTTGAGGATTTGCAGATATTACAGCTTCCCAGTCGACTAGTCAAACTCCAGACGTGACTCATGCTAAGTATTGATATTTACCTCCTTCCAGCTGCAGACTCCTTCTGCCCAAAGAAGTTCTTCCAAATGTGCGGCCTCAGCAAGAAGAGCGCCCAGGATGTGAAGAAGGTTTTCGGCATCCTGGACAACGATGGCAGCGGATTTATCGAGGAGGAAGAGCTTAAGTGAGTTCAGGAAACAGCTTTTATGTGTAAAGGATTGTAAATGGAGCTCCAACAAGACAAGAAGACTGAAATGGAAAGAAGATCGTTTACAGTCACAGTTTTCAGAATATGAAGGATGTAGAGATGAGTTTATCCAACGTTTTGAGGCCTAATAAAAGTTCTGACTCGTGCTTTTCTCCAAACTATATGCTAAAATGATCTTTGTAGTATCAGCTCAGTCATCACATGTATATTTTATGAGCTGTCAAATGCAAAAACAAGCCTAAACACTGCCTGCTTGCTGGAAGTCGTGTCCTCTGGCCTGACAACCGAAGGCAGGAACCTTTTTCTTGACAGACCTACTGAATTATGAGTCCCTGATGTCTGCATTTGTAGTTTCTGCTATGTATCCAGGTGTTATTGGAGAGTACCTCTAACTTCTGTATCTGCATCCACCAGGTTTTTCCTCCAGAGGTTTTCTCCCGGAGCTCGAGTTCTGACAGACAAGGAGACCAAGGCCTTCCTGTGCGCCGCTGACGACGACAGCGACGGTCGGATCGGAGCAGATGGTGAGAAGATTCATTTCAGAATTGGGATTTGCAGAAAAGAACGTCTAGAAACACACAGTCACACATCTTCCTAACCCTGTTCCTTCTGTCCACAGAGTTCCAGGCCATGGTCATGTCCTAAACACCTGGACTCTCCATCTCCACACCTGGATCTGGTCTCCCTGCCACCACTTATTATCTGACCGCTTCAAGGGCTCCTATAGTTTCATCATTTTAGTCACAACCGGTTAGATTAAACCTTTGAATTATTTTGCAAGACTCACTCCGGGTTCACTCACATCTTGTCATGTTGGTTTTTTTTGTCACATGTTTTAGACAGATCGTAAAAAAAACTGTACCGCCCAAATAAATGTACGCAAATTACTGAGAAAATAAAAGAATAAAATCCAAGTCCTGCTATTTGTGTTTGTTCTGAGTCACTGAAACATACCTCATGCACAAACAGGATGTGGGGACGCACAAAACACGCACAACACAATCTCCTTTACAGTTCGGAGGTGTCCTTAAATCTTCACTTACCCTTATCTGGCACACCGGTGAATGAGATTGAATGTCGGACAGTGTCAGGTGTATGAGAACGAACGCAGGGTTTCTAACTGAGCGTATAGACAGTATACCAGTGTGTGTGTGTGTGTGTGTGTGTGTGTGCAGGAGAGGTCACCTTGATGACCACCTGAGTGTCACCGTGGTTGGATCGAGTGACACCTGACCTCAGCTTTGTAAATAAAACCTGGGCGCTGCTCGGGGCGAAGCAAACAAAACACACACACAAGAATCCGACGCATTTGCAAAAAAATCAAATGTGAGATCAGGAGAGGCGGCCATGCAAACATAAGTGTGTGTTTGTGTCTCAGGAAATGGGAGCTTCACAGTCTGTGATATCAGCCAGACATGGAGTTCGACTTGTCTCTTTAAATAGTACACAGAGTCCTCATCCTCTGCACTTACAGGATTCATGGGATTTAAATTAACGACTACCTCACCAGGCCTCACGCCCCACCAGCAGCGCCAAAATACAGAGTTTCATTCAGAGCTCCGGTGCCATTTCAATTATCCGTATATTACAGGGGGGAACCTGATTATTACAGCAGACACCTGCTGCTCCAACGACATGAGGTAGACTCTGGTGTTAGATTGAAGTCATGGTCACAAATGGAAGAGATGTGGTCGATCCTGCCTTGAATGTAGAGGTTTTTCCTTCTTACGCTGGGCGTCTAGACCAGTGGTTCTCAACTGGTCCAGCCTCAGGACCCACTATGTCTCTATTAATAACAGTCGCGACCCAAATGTTCTCAGTTTGCTGTTCCTGTTAACAAACTAAGGTTTACCTGGGTGGATCTCAACACATTTTGATACAGCTTGGGAAAAGTTTGGCTTGTTTTTTGCTCATTTTGGTATATTTGGACCCTTTAGCCAAGTTCTGGTCATATTCTGTCCCATTCTGACAGATTCTGAGCACATGTTGGTTTATTTTTGGCTCGTTTTAGCATCAATAGATTCATTCTCTTGGGGAAATTCAAGGTATCCAGAAGCTCCAGTAAGAAGACATATGGTAAAATAATGTTTTAGAGCAGCTTCATTTACTAATAAGGGTGATTTTTTTCTTATTTATGCACAAATAATCTCTCTTTGCATCATCTTGGAGTGGTGGTTGGGCTTTTTTATGTTTAATTTGACCTGTATCTGCTGGAATGTTAACTTATTAGGTCTTTTTTTAAAATCCATTAAAGGTGTCCAGTAGCTCACACATGTTGCATTTAGGGTAAAATAAGGTAAAATAAAATGCAAAACAACGCGGATACATGATATTATTATTATATTTGGACACTTTAGCCAAGTTCTGGTCATATTCTGTCCCATTCTGACAGATTCTGAGCACATG
>OMNN01084201.1:0-17201 GCA_900302755.1 Chromis chromis | reverse complement strand
TATTGACTTTTAAGCACCTATACAAGGACCAGCTATACCTTCTGTATCTTGTCTTTTTCAGGTTTTCCAGAGACTTTATCATCTCATATGATTATTATAGCTCACATTTTTCATATAAGCCTTTATATGAGGGAAATAACACAACTCGTATTATTAACTGTCATGTTTTTACATATATTTCAACATAAAATGAATAACTGCAGCTGGATAGCTCAGTGACTAACACCCCAGACCTTTGCATGGGAGATGGGTGGTTCAAATCCCAGTCTGGGTGCAGGTATCCATTGAGGACCCTTAGGCAAAGGTCCTTAATGCTGCCCCACCTACCTACCTATGTACGTCGCTTTGGATAAAAGCGTCTGCTAAATGAAATTGTAGACTTGTAGATAAAATGCTGGCTGTAGAGATATCTATTTACAACTGTGTAGGGGAGATTGGAATCCGATAATATCCGAACCATGATGACGTGACTCTGTATTACTAACAGAAATAAATGTCATAGTTGTATTAACTGGGGTGTTCACATGCAGTAGCCTATGTGCAGGGTTGGTAAATCAGGCCTCCAAACTAGGGGCCCCCTTTCTTTCCCACAAGAGACCTGTGCTTGTCTTTTACCACAACTTTTGAATCACTGCATGTGTGTGTACTTCACATACAAACTGCAATGTAATGTCAGAACTATAGTTGCTGTCATTTCATTACCGGGTTACACTTCGTTGCACAGAGAAACAACTGGTCTCACTAGATCGGATACATTCTGCTGTTTATTTTGATATACTGTTGGCCTACATTATAAACCAACTGGGACCTCAAGACAGAGAAGCAAGAGTGTGAAAATGGTTGATGAAATTAGTAAAGACATTACTTTTCTGAAGTTTGATCAGTCTTCATAACATTATTACTTCAGTATGTCCAGTTTGTATTTATAATTAAATTTGAGGTAAGATCAAATCTATTGTTCTTGCCGACACTTTATTGCACAGACAAGTAACTAGAATGGATGGAAAGGTCCAGTCATGTGGTTTTATTCGATATGTGCTACAACTGGTCGCAATAAATAGCTGCAGTTTCTCTGATTATCACTACAAAAAACACCTTCTTCTCTGCAAATGTCCAGTCTTCCGGAATTATGTTAGTGTCTGCATTTTTAATAATTTTTTGGAAAAGTTACAGAAAGTTACAGAGGTGTATTGATAAATGCTGCTGGATTTCTCTCATGAACAAGGATATAGAGGTGAGATTTTGATGGGCCAGGACATTCAAAAAGCAGTAAATCATGTGGTTAAGTACTAAAATAAGTTTTGTTTGCAATGTAAATCGACACACTAGTTACAACAGCTTAACAGTGTGTTGAGATGAGATGTTTTTAGTTCCTGAATTGAGGTGTTTTGAATTTGAATTTCTCATCTGACAGCATGTAAGTATTCATCTCAAACACTGCTACCTTGTACCATATCCACCAACAAAACAAGACTTCGTACCTGCTTGCTTGGAGTCATTGGGCTTGATGCAGCGAACGTACGACGGCTCCTTAGACATGAGGATCTCCATGAGTTTCGCCAGACTTGCTTTGAACTGGGTGGCTGCCTGGAAGGGCAGACACAAACAGACAGACAAAAGATAGATGAAAGCTGGTTAGGAAGGGATGGAGAGATGAAGGCGAGAGGAGAGGAGAGGCTGCTAGTCAGTAAGTGGTCTTAAAAGAGCGTAGAAACTGAGGAGGAGAGGAGCGTATGGATGCAGACTGAAGCCTGCAGACAGAGATGATGACCTAAGAAGAGCTACGTAAGCAGAGGGGTGGCTGATGTGACAGGCAGTCCAGCAGAGCCTGAACACTGGGCCCAGTGTGGACGACTGGGACTCTTAACTTGCCAGCCTGTGACAGTAGCCTGTGTGAGAGTGTGTGCAGGGCATACAAGTGTCAGGGCATTCCTCAGTGAGTGGGCAGCCGCAGAGAATCCCCATCAGACCGCCCACTCAACATGGGAGAGGGGAAACACACCACTGTTTGTTTTGCTGTGGGAAAGTATGCTGGGATGCATTAGAGTAAGATCTATAGGAGTGTGGAAAACCAGCAGAGACCACAAACACAGTGAGGTGTCTCACCGTGTCAGGACGTTTCTTGTCACTCAGCTCCTCTCTGTCGAAGCACTGTGTCAGGATCTTGTTCTCAGACATAACCATGACCTGCAGACGCACAGTCAAGACATGTTTAACCTCTGAACCGACATAACAAAGTGAAAGCTCAGAATTCATTCTCCTCCCATTTCACCTAAACTCAAGTCTCACCTCTTTTAAGTTCCTGAAGAGCAGGTCGTTGTTCTTGTCCAAAAATCCTGAAAGACAGAAGATGGAGTTTTACTTTGGATACATGTGGCAAACACAGATCCCCACAATATCACCTCATACTGGCTATGTCCAGGAAAGTCTAATCCCATTGTCGAATACATTTAATGTAGGCAAAAAGTAATTCGACAAACAGTTGGAACAAGTCATGAGTCAGACGTTCTGTAAATTCCTCTATGCGTTTGGGCGACACGGGTTTGTCAGAAACAATATTTTATTTCTTATTTTCTAAAGAATATTTGATCATATTTTGGTAAAGAAGCCACACTGTTTATTTAATGATAAAAAGAATTTAAAAAAAAGAATGATCAGACAGACTTTCGCTTTAATAGAGTCCTGTCCAGATGTTTCGCGAATATACTTAGGCAAACACTACCTAGACTAGATTTATGCTCTTTTTTTTACATTACAGCACAATAGCCCTTTAGGATGAATACTAACCAGTGTGAGATGAAAACCTAATTGTGTCATGGATAATCAATGTGGCAGGTAATCTTCCCCAGATTAAATAGAGCAGGACAGAGCTGCTACTCTCCTACAGAAACAATAAATACTACTGAGATACACTAAATACAACACAGTGGATGTGCCAATCATGAACAGGGCTTTTATATTCTATAACCTGCAATCTTTGCACATGATTGTAGTCTGAGACTCAGAAAAGCTGACTGGTCAGGATACATTATTTAAATATGTTACAATATTACTAATGACACTGAATTTATCATGTGAAGTATTAGAGTACAAGTAACTGCGTTTTTACTTGCTCATTTTTTTGCAACCAACTTTTATGTATTTGTGCTGGAAGACATCACCAGCCACATTAAAACATTAAAAGCTGTCTAATATTTTGTAGGGTTCCCTCATGCTGCCAAAACAGCACCTGGATGACCTCTGAAGGGGTTCTGTGGTATCAGGCCCACATTAGGCAGCAGATCCTTTAAGTCCTGGAATCTGTGTGGTGGAGCCTCAATGAATGTGACGTGTTTTTTCCAGCACATCCTACAGAATTCTAGAGGCCAAGTCAACACCTTAAACTCTTTGTCAGGCTCCTCACATCATTTGTGAACAATGTTTGCAGTGCGGTAGGGAGCATCATCCTGCCGAGAGAGGCCATCAGGGAATACTGCTGCCAGGGAGGGCTGTACGAAGTCTCCAACAACGTTTAGGTAGATGCTATGTCGAAATAACATCCACAAAAATGCAGGACCAAGGGTTTCCCAGCAGAACATTACCCCCCAGCATCAGCTTCTTCTTGCTGCCATTCCCATTGTAGGCGCTTTGGGCAGAGGACAGAGGTGACTGGTCTGCAGCTACACAGTAAGCTGCGATGTTCTTTGTGTTCTGACGTCATCCTATTATAGCAGCATTAAGGTCTTCAGCAATCTGAGCTACAGCAGCTCTCCAGTGGGATCAGCCCTCACTCCCCACAGCATCAGTGACCCGTGGGCAACCATGACCCTGTGGCTGGTTCCCCTTCTTTGGAACACTGCATACACCTGAGGTTTTGGAGATGCTCTGACCCAGTCGTCTGGCCATCTCAATTTGACTTTGCCAAAGTCAGTTAGATTCTAATGCTAAACATTTCTCCTGGTTCCAGCACATCAACTTGAAGACTCAACTGTTTAGTTTCTGCCTAATGTATCCCAGATAATTAAAGCTATTCACTTCACCTGTCAGTGGTTCTAATGTTGTGACTGACTGCTGTACAATCAGGTTGTTTGGGTATGAAAACATGTTACATTTAGAAAACAGTATTGTTTTTTAGCACTGGAGACTACTTTGGTGTGCTGACCTCTAGGCCAAATTCACCACAACACCAAACTTCCAAGGACACAAGGTCACACAGCCCTGGCTGCTGGTGCTTCACCTGTTTGTTTACACCTACATAAAGAGAACCACTATTTTGATACAGTTTACAGCAGCACACACACCGTTGACATTGTAGTTGACCTCTCCAGCGTAATGTAGCAGTCTGAATTCTTCACGGCCCATTACCTTCCGGGTCTTTCCATCAGCCAGTTTGTGACTGCAGGGAAACACACAGACAGAACGCTGATTTATCAGCAGATGGAATAGACACATATCCAAAAGTTCACAGTCTGGTAACAGAGCAAACAGTTAAAGTTTTAAGCACTGTGAGACCAAACTGGAAATGCACACGTTGCAGAAGCTAAGAGCGAGTAACCAACTAACGTGACAAAGTGTGGATGTCCTCCAACAGTGTCCTCCAGCTTCTCCAGGAAGGTGACATCACTGGCGTCTCCAGGCCTCAGACACTCCTCATCCTGTCAGAGGAGGACACAAAGAGCAGCAGGCAGTCAAATATATAGACTGTGCCTACTTATCATTTACATAGTTATACAAGTTCAGCATGAGTGGCTAGTTTCTGGCTACAATGGCTGAGCAGTAAAGGACTAGTCTGACATTTTGAGAAATGTGTCAACTAAAGGAGTAGTTTTAACTGAGGTTAGGGGGACTATAACCCCCTTACTTTTCAAACTACTATCTTATCCCTGTTTATTTTATAGTTTCTGTTTCAATTTTCATCAAAATCTCTCTGAACAGTGTCCTCTGAGAACCCAGCTGCAGAAATCTGTGTCAGAATTCAGTTGGAGACATCTGAATTGCCTTTAGTTATTTTAGTGAAGTCACAGCAGTCAGCTCAATGAGCAGCAGTGAGTGGAGCAGCCAGAGTGTTGTGTTCTATCTACATGTTGGAGGTCCACAGAACTCAGGGTGCAAACGCAGTAAATCCATCCTCTGCCTTATTTTAGGTTTGAAAATATATAATCGGTTGATATCATTTTATTTACATAATACTGAAACAAAAAAAGTATCAGGTCTCAGTTTATGCCTGAGATCAAACCTATGTCCTTGTTGCTGAGGCCTAGATGAGGTCACTCTCATGTCTCCAGACTAACTATGAAGCTGGAACCAGGAGTTGTTTATTGATGTTTGTTTTACACTAAAACTGTAAAAACTAAGTTGTGGTTGTTCAGTGTTCTGCGCTGGGCTATTTCTTGGTCAGGCTCAGTGACGTTCTGGAGTCTCTACTACTTGTGTGGCAACCTCCCAAAATGTGGAACTACTCCTTTAATGCGTCTGTTGATCTTGCCATAAGTTCTTCAAATATTTTGGCAGAGATCATCTTTCAGAGTAAACGTAATTATAGATGAACTCTGTTTTCTTTTGAAATTGGCCCTCAGTACAGCGTGTCCTCTCACCAGGATGGAGATGATGCCTTTGAACTTCTCCTCCACCAGGTCACAGATGATCTTGTTGTTGAAATACTGCACCGGCTCCCACTGGAAACACACAAATGTTACTTTTGGTTAAAGATCATGTGAAAATAAAATAACTTTATCAGCTCAGCTGCCATGGTGAACATAATGACATTGATTGTCTACTGTGCCAGACAGGTAAAGCACATTAATTAGATTGTTCTCACTAAAAATGTGAGCTGCCATCAACGGGTAAAAGTTGAGATGAACTCTTATAGTTTCTTAAAAGACTAATACCATCAACAATGGCCTGTGACCACAAAAAGCCAATATGCAGTGTGTTTAAATGTAGCATTATCTAAAAAACATCTGATTGAGTATTGACTTTAATGTTGTACTCTCATGAGGATGAACAGTTGTTATGCCGCCACTGTTAAATGACCATAAACTCAATCATCTGCAGAATTCATGGAATCCTGGCATGCAGACATGCCCTTCACCCACTTGTATGTGGACACACACACATGAACACAGGGCTCCACAGGCTGAGTGTGGCAGTATTAGGTTACGTTAGCGCTAACGGTCACATAATTTCCACAGATATGAGCGCCCACGGTCCTGATGTCAGATGATAATGGGCTCTTTGAGAGGTGAATCCAAGTTTCTCCCACAACCTGTTTGCTCTCTGAACAAATGCATTTATATTAGAGAGGAAACAAGAGGCCCTTGTTCCACGGAAGCAAAACAAAACAATATAAATGCAATGAATAGAAATGGGGAAGAGACGAAAGGGAGCAACTGAAGAGAAAATTCAAGACAAACATCTTCACTGCAGACCTGTTCTGACATGTAATCTTCTTAAGAGGTTTAAGATTTTATCAGTAAATAAATAAACCCTGTGACTTTAACAATGACAGGGTCCATTTCTAATGGGGCAGCATCTTCTATAAATATGTGCACTTACTGTAAATTACTGTGAGGTAAAAGTGCCAGTGAAAAAAGCAAATAATAAATTGAATTATCAATTTCATTTTGGAAAACACAACGGCAACAACAATCACATTAGGAGCTCTTTGCCAAGCCTGAACCCTGATAGAGGGAGGAGGAACAGTGTGATAGTGGAGGGCTGCAACAAGATATGAAAAAAAAACTCTGAGGAGGAGGAGGACAGAGGAGCACAGGGCGAGGCTCTCCTGGAGAAGGCAAGTGAAATGAACAGAAGAGGTGAAGGTAGACTCAACAGAAACTAACAAAGTTTGCACAAAAAACAAGATGTCAGTGCAAAAGAGATGCATTAGCACCACCTTAGGAAGCAAACAACATGGGGTGGTGGGGATGGTGGGCACTAAGGTAGAAAATGGTGTCTGACCGTGATGCCTTCAGCTTCGTACTCGTCCTGCTCTGACTTGAGGGTGAGCTCGATGAAGAGCTGCTGCAGTTTCTCGTTACAGTAGTTGATGCAGAACTGCTCAAAGCTGCAACACACAACAACCAACACATTAGCTGAAATAATGCAAAGACAGGCTCAGAATTCTAAACACGTTGGACTGATATCAGTTTGTTATTTAACATTGAGAAGGGATGACCTTAAGTGCCTCATATTTCTTTAATGGAATTCATTATGGAGGTAGAAGAACTAAACATCACACTCAAACAAATAAGGCAAAGCTAGGATGCAGGCTTAAAGATAAAACAATGTCAGTGTTTAAAGGTGGTCTAAGCCATTCTAATCGAATACACACATTCACTGAATTCAATTCAAAAAACTTTATTTGTCTCTTGGGGGCAATTTAACGCACATAGAGCGGTTAGACACAGAACGGTGGAAACAACTGTACTATAGTAGTAGCAGCCATGTGGCAGTTAAAACAGGATACATGAAATGAAATTTAAAAATTAAAAATGGAATATGCTGTGGTAAGACTAAATGAAAAAATCGAAACAGTAATAAAATAAAATAGGAAAGTAAAAATCTACTACTTTATATATATATATATCTTGTCACAGTCTTCTAGCTGTGTGTTCAGTATGTGTGCTGACAAAAAAAAAATCTGGTGTTCGTTCACAGCCCTGGCTCTGTAAATGGAAAACAAGCAAAGTGACTCGGACCGATCTATACAACACTATTCCAGCCAGCCAATAACACGGGTTGTTTGTGGTCGTAGTCAGACAAGGACTATATGCACAGGACAGACCTATGACTCCCTACACATTTATTGAAAGATAGGGTGATTTTAGGTAATAAATAAAATAAAAACAAAGCTTTTTTTTTTTTTACAGTAGATTGGTTTTTGTGCAGCAGCAGCTTGTAGAGCAGATGTGACAGACAGCAGCCACCACCCTGTTTCCAAGAGGTTCTGCTTCTCAGCTCACAGACACAGACTGAGATTTCCATCCTCTGCTTGGTTCCTTCACACAGACACAGCAGCAGCAGTTCAGGGAAAGGATGGTGTCTTCAGCCAGATCTATGGTTCACCAGGGCGTGTCAAAACAACCTAAACAACTACCTCTCACTAGTTTTTACTGTTTTGTTTTGTGTTTGTGCTGTTTTGAACATTTGTGTTTGATGATGCCTCATATTATAATATTTGTTTTACTTCAGCTATTAGAAAAAGACATTCACCTCCACACTGCATTTAGCATTTTCGTCATGGCAATATGCTTCCTGAAGAAGCACTGGATGGACGGGTTTGTCTGTTTGTCTGTTATATCAAAACACTAATTTGGAAATGGCTTACACCACCTTTAAATTTAGCATAGGGAAGTACAATTATGTAAACACATGTAAATGTTTTTACTCTGCTGTCTACACCCTTAAAATTCAGTAACAGTAACTGTACCTGTTGTGCTGGAAGACCTCAAAGCCATAGATGTCCAGCAGGCCAATGACAGAGTAATGTTTGTGAGAGTCATCCTGTTAATGAAATAAGACAATTCACCTTTAGATCTATATGAAAGGAAAAACCCACACATGAAATCCTAAAATATGTCATTTTAATATGCTAAGAACAGTTTAATAAAAATTATATAGACAAATAAAAGGTGCATTGTAGTTCAATGAAGTTTCACTGCAGGCTTTAAACAGTGATTTTGTGTCGCTGTATTCAGGAAAGAATACATTTTGTGGATCTGTTGAGTTTATAATGAGGATATTAGTCTAATCTGGCATGTAAATAAATATCACTGCAAATGAAATCCCTCATGATACAACAACAAGTTGTCGATACCAATACAACAATAAGTCAGTAACATACAACATAATATTGAGTTGTGTAGTGGACTCGTACATGTCCACAAGGTGGAGCTGTGCTGTAACAGAATGAAGGGGAGACATCCACATGCCCCTCACAATAGTGTTGGGTGATGTTTGATTTCACTTTGATAGAAGGATTGATGTCAAAAAGTAAAAAAAGTAAGATGGGCTAAGTGTCTATAAAAAAAAAAGTAAACTGTTTACCGTGTATGTCAGTGAAGCGTTGATCTTGTTAACCAGCCATGTGAAGGTGCGTCCATACACTGCCTTGGACAGAGCATCCCGAGCTGAGGACGCCTGCTCTAGATTCAACGGACTCATCAGCTGATGAAGAAACACACACAGAGGAAGGTGAGCGCCCAGTAGACACAGTGAAGACGGACAATAACAGAGTTACACAAAGTTCAGCAGTAACAGTTAGACCAGCTACAATATTATTACACTGCAGCAGACCAGACATGACATAGACAGGAAAGCTTTGCATACAAGTGCTTATCACACAATGAGAGTGTGTATCTGAACCTACCTCCTCTCCCTTGGCAATGATCTTCTTGTGTGTGAGTGCTTCTGTCAGCACTGAGCCATTCACTCCTAACAACTGGAAAAGCACAACAGCATTAGTTAGCACCACATCTCCACCAGTGACAAATGCATCACCTCCAGTCAACAGACAGACGTCACGCCTGTCAGCAGCAGTGGCATCCTGCTACGTTATCTGTTGATTATGTCTGACATGAGGTACAAGTGGAAAACTGAGGAAGAAATGAATGGAGGCTTCTTGAGGCAGAGCATCCTATTCAATGATTCTGTTTTTCTAAAGCAATGTGCTGACTGTTTAATTGGATATGACTTCATCAGCAGTGCTGTGAAAATTAAGGAACAGAGACCGTATTTATGTAACATCTTAGAGCATGAAAATCAGTCCTGACTGGTTAAAATCTGTTAGTGAAGCATGTTTGGTTAGTAGAGCTATCTCAGCTGACATTCAGGAGAACCTGTCAGGAGTCACCAGAGGACAGGAAGAGAGATGTTTTGGCAACACTTGATGGGAAAGAGTTTACTAAAAGATGTTTTTGACAATAAACTGAATCATGTCTTGTTACAGAACATATTCAGCATCTGCAATGATCAACAATATCTGCAGTTTTACAAAGATATTATTAACTTAAGGTCTAGTATGCAAATGGAAAGTTGACAAATAATATGAGATTCAAGCAATGCATTCGTTTTGGTAACACATTTGAAGAGATGGGTCCAGACAACAGACAGAAACAAAAACTCACTTATCATTATGGGCAGTGTGAGATTACTGGACGATAGGATAGATGAGCTAACAGCCCTCGTGGGGAATCGAGGGAACCTCTGTGAGTGAGCTGTTATTTGCTTCAGAGAGACTTGGCTACATGTTCCAGACCCTAATCGTTATTATTGATGGCTGATGGTTCAGGTGAAAAGAAAGGCAGAGGGCTGGTCACTTATATTAACAGCAAATGATGCCACTCTGCCAGTTTCTGCAGCTGACATATTGAACTGTTAGCCATGTGGCTATCTTCATGCTACATATCCAGGGAGTTCTCATTTGCCATCTTAGTTGCCGTTCACATCCCTCCCTCCCTTTGCTAACCAGGTACATGTGTGATGTCATTCAATCTATCTGCACTCCAGTGCTTTCTTGTATTTCTTGTATAGTTTTACAACTTCCACAACTGTGCAACTGTTACAAACGTTTCCCTGCAGGGATTAGTTATATGATCCTGATATTTTTACATATTCAAAATGAGTTAATGTTAGATCAAGGCAGTGATTTCTACCCCTGTAACACCTAAACTCTACATGTTGCAACTGAAAACCTGAATAGAAAAGTCCAAACAGTTAGAGAGAAACAATGGGTAAACAGCTGAAATAGTGTGCTTCAAGTACTGGACAAGTGGTTGACACAAGCTGAAAGTAATGATGGTTCAAATAGATTCCACTGTATAAATAGATGAAACTTGGCTGAAAGAGGCAGATAAATGTCCAGTTTCTGCTTTTCTGAGAGGAAGGGTTGAGATTGGAAATTCCAAATATGTCAATAGTAAAAGCAACTGTGGGTGCCCCGATAGCCTAACGGTTACGTGACCCACATGCAGAGACGTAGCGGCTGTGCCAGGTTCGAGTCCGACCTCGGGCATTTACCGCATGTCCTTCTCCACTCTCTCCCGTTTCCGACTCTATCCACTGTCCAATCGAATAAAGGCGAAAAGCCAAAAAGAAATAAATCTTAAAAAGCAACTGTAACAGTATCTACTTTTATATAATCGATAGTTTCAAGTGACATCCGGTTCAAATCAGGTCAAATGAACATTGTGTAAGTTGACAGGTGGTGTCAGTGATACCTGAGATTCACTTTGTTTTCTGCATTTACAGTTTTATTCTTATTTTGTAAACCAAAGCACAGCTGTGAGAAAACTACAATCTGTCTTCATGATAACTTTTTATTTAGTGTCTTAGAATTGAAACACCCTTCTAAAGGTAATCATCCTCCTCACCCTTTGTAGTCAGTGTTGTAAGCTTTATAAGTGACACTCAATACCCACTTTATTGCTGGTTTAACTTTCACCATGACTCATAGAATGAAATGCTTGATAAATGCAGGTTCATGCCTTGTGTTTATTTCTTCCCTGTTTGTAGTGTTGCTTGGTGCAGTGTCTTACCCTGGCCAGATACTTTATCTGCGTATCAGAAGTTATGCAAGCATTGCCTTCTTCACCACCGTACTGCACGTTGCCAAGGTGGAGCACACTGGCGATTATGTTCAGCAACTCCTACACAATAAAACACAGAGAAGGAGGGATAGAGTTATAAAAACAGAGAAAGGCAGATGGATAAGGAGAGGAAAATGAAGAGGAGGAAGAGAACAAAGGCGGCTGCGGCATGATAAGATTGTACACAACTCACTGCTCGTATCTTTGTTAGCGACTGAACTCACAAGTGTGGCTTTGATTAAAATTAAATTAAGACGTGAACAGAGCAGGAATGTAAGAATCTGCGTACCATGTATCATACTAGCTGCACACACTCTCACACCTGTTCTTCTTTCTATGAGCAGTGTGAGATCTTAAAGAGCTTTGGAGACGAGCCCAGACTCATGAACATGTAGGAAGACTCCCACGCTGTGCACAAATAAGTTCCCACTATATAATACGAGCCACACACACACAGTTCTGTCTAACAAACATCCGCAGTGAGGCAGGAACAGCCTCAGCCCCCTCAGGCACACGGAGCACTCGCAGTGAAACCTGTGGCAAAGACTGTTGTATCGCCACTGATGCACATAGTCCAAGTGGCAATGTTTATTTACATGTGTGTGGAGGTAAACCTTTTTGTTTTTAGGAATTTAGAAGTAGTCAGAGGTGCAAATGCAACATGTTCTGCCCAATCTGGTCATGCTCTGTCTACCTCATGGAAACAGAGACCACTGCTAATATTCTCACACTTGTTTAAGTGGCTAAACAAACATGCCATGGCTGATTTGTGCAGTTTACACTCACCTCCACCTCGTCCTCATTGAAGCCAATCACTGTCAAGGCTTTCCTCACCACCTTCCAATCACTGCGATCGTTGATGGAGCTCACTTTGGGGCAGTTACCCTGTGGAAAACAACCACAAACACACAGGTAAAGCACTGTGAACATGCTACTTATTTACCTTCTAGATTTGATTTGAATGCCCTTGTGGTGCTATGAACAAGTCCTACAAAATCCACAAAGCTGGTGATGTGTAAATTGCTGTTTACAGGTAAAGTAAACACCTACTTATATGTGATGTAAACAGCTATGTGAGGTGTTATTGCCCAGTAGAGGTTGGAGTGTGTGTGTATGTTCACTGAGAGGGAGGGTTCAGCTTGTGCCTTAAGGCAGATTTCTCCCCTGAGGAAAGCTCCTCTCACTGCACTGAGAGTCCCTGAGTGAGAGCCTATTAACCAGAACTCCCACTGGGACACTCACAAAGACACACACACACAGTGATACCAGTTCCTCCTGTACAGTTAGGAGACTGTAGTTCTGTTAAGTAAATCTGAACCATAAACCAGCTTTTAGAACAACTAAATATATTATATGAAACTAGCTAACATCTCTATACAGTCTGATTTAGACGTCTTTTAGATGGTCTAGATAACATTATGTACCCTGACATATAAACAAATATGGATAAGGTGTCTACACTTCTTTATCTTACTTTATAACCAGACTTTCTGTATGTGTATGAATGAAGGGTGAGAGAAAGAATGGGAATGACATGCAGCAAGGACACGCAGCTTAGCGGCTTCTTTGAAGGCCATCGCCGTCTATTATTAATTATTGTTTGTATGTTCTTTATTTAGATATGTACTGATTTAAGTATTGTTTTGACTAAGTTTACACTTTATTGTATTTAGGCAAAGTTCTTAAATGATTGCTTGTATTTAGCCAACAGTTCTTTAAGTGGGTCAACATGACAATGGTTAGGGTGCATACACCCTGAGCAGCAGATCCCTGGCTGGATTTCTGAATAAAGGTGAAATGCACAAAGAATTAATAAAAAAAATTAAACCTATTTTTTTTAAAATGTGTTTAAAATTTGGCATTGTTTGTTAAAAAGCAAGAGGCGCTTGGACTGCCTTATGTCCCACCATGACATCCATGATAAAACACTCACTGTATTGGTAGTTTGTCATGGAGAAAAGGGAAAACTGAAGTCTTAAAAAGATCGGTTTCACCTCACTGACACACTAATTGCAGCAAAAGACACCAAAATCTTACAGGACTATCTATACTAAATGGAATACCTGTGTTTTCCCAAGAAATAAAATGTATGGTCCACTCCTATGACAGAATATTCCACTCAGCTCTAACAAAAGATGCATACCACTAGTTAACACTGTTCTTAGTGCAAAAAACACAGAGGGGAAAACTGTGGTTAGATGGCTGAATCAGGTAGTGTGTAGTTAACCCTTTAAGACCTGAGCCTCAAAATGTCCACCTGGTCTTTTTTTCTTATTTTGATTACAAAAAGGTCAGAAAATGTCCTGTGAGTGCTTGTGCGCATTTTTTTCATTGCACTTTACAGCCAATATGGTGTCATTACGGTAATTTTACGGTACTTTCATCCAGTGGATTCCTGGGGAGGCACGAATGAAATTACCGTAATGACACCATATTGGCTGTAAAGTGCAACGCCTCACCTTTCAGAAACCGTTGGATTTTTTCCCGATAGCACAAACGGTGACATATTTACGGTGTTCCAAAGTGCACTTGCCGAATGTGTCGCCGATGACGCACTAGGACTTAAAGGGTTAACATATACGCTGTGGCTGTTGCTGATCCTGAGGGTGTTTATCCTACAAATGTAATTAATAAATGCTGAATGAATCAGATACTTGCACTGACCAGTTGCTGTTATTATGCCACAGTCACATACAGTAAATGAAAGTGCTCCATGCTTACTTTGACCAGGTACTGGTACTGCAGAGAGTTCCTCTCCAGCCCCAGGCGCCTCAGCAGGTCTTCCTCTCCTCCTTCGATCAGCTGATAGAAAATGTGGAAGTTCCTCTCCCCGTGGTTCTGGTGGACCACCCGGGACTTCTCCAGCAAGTAGTTGATGATGTGGCCTCCCACCGGGGCACCCTGCCGACGGGATAAAGGCCAGGGAGGGCGAGGGGGAGAAGGGGAGGAGGAAGAGGAGGAGAGGGTAAGGCTGGGGTACTGAGGTGTGATGTGGGGTTGATACAACATGCAGGATCCACATGGATTTTGTAGTCCATGAAAAATATTGTGTAAGAGGAAGGTGTGGTGTAAATAATTAAATTAAAAAACACTTAACTCAGATTTTATGCACGAAGGCTGAGTGCATTTACACTTAACATTTCTTTATTACCATCACAATGAGTAAAATATATGAAGTTAGCAATATTTCAACAATAATCTCCTTTGTTCAAAGTAGCTGCCAGGCTGACTGTTCTGCTCACCTTGAAGTCAAACTGAATGTCCATGTACTTGCCAAAGCGGCTTGAGTTGTCGTTACGCAACGTCTTGGCATTGCCAAAGGCCTGGAGGGAGGAGAGAGTGGGATAAGGAGAGGCGTGATGATGGATGGATTAGGAGGCAGAGATAACAGGAGAATAGAGAGACACAGTGTGATAAAGAAATGATGACATGACAGAGAAAAAGCAGTGAAACAAGGTGAAAACCACAGGCATTAGAATCCCTGCAGTGTCTGTCTCACACACGCACACGCACAAACACTTGCGCGTACACATGCACGCACACACTTAAACACATCTGGAACGCATCTGGCTGAGACAGGCAGACACCAACGAGCACTTCTATAAACTCTAGCACCTCTGTGGAGCTTCATTCCCCCAAATAATGGCTATAAACATTACACAGATGTCCACATTCACACTCTATTCTTTACAAAATTCTGCAAAAACATCTCAAACCATACTTCTCACGAGGCTTAAATATCTACTATGTGTCTTTGGAAATACATGCTTTTGGATTCCAACTGTGTTTAACCAATATGGGTCTTTGTAAGCACAGAGCAAGAGGAATTTAAAATATATTTATATTGTATAAATCCATCCATCCATCCATCCTCTATACACCGCTTAATCCTCTGTAGGGTGGGCTGGAGCCTATCCCAACCGACTCAGGGTGAAGGCAGGGAACACCCTGGACAGATCACCAGTCTATCACAGGGCTACACATAGAGACAAACAACCAGGCACACTCTCATTCACACCTACGGACAATTTAGAATCACCAATTAACCTCAGCATGTTTTTGGACTGTGGGAGGAAGCTGGAGTACCTGGTGAAAACCCACACTGCACAAGAAAATCAGCAACAATTAACCAAAACGACAAAAATTCAGAGGTATAAAGTTTCTTTTGCTGACTCCTGTGTGGGTGGAGAGGCCTGTTAAGAAAAATGTAGACATCCAAACTACCCTCCTTATCAACCTGACCTCTGAGCAGCTGCTGGTTACCCTCAACTACAAAAAAGGCAATAATACTTGTCAACATTATGATGACAGATTTCTGCTCAGATGAATAGATAATCCAACATTACTCATGATATTGTGACATCCAGCACTTATTTTGGCTTTAAAACACATCCTTGGCAGTAACTGTGTCCTAATCTTTAGTTTATCTTTATCTGAAGCACTGATGACAGCCTGATATCTCATTTTTAATAAAAGCGGCAGCAAATTTATCCACAAACCAATATACACTATCTACCAAGTTACATTCATCACCACTACTTTAATTTCAGGATGACTACCTATTTTATCAGTCCATTACTCAAGTATTTAATAGGTCCTGCTGTGCAATAAATCCAACATGCTGACAAGCTTTCTCTCAGTGTGGTCCAGATTACTGTTATGTGCCTCACCTCCAGCACAGGGTTGGACTGCAGCAGGCGATCCTTGACGGTCTGCACCTGATCACTGGCAGGACAGGTGACAGCGTAGTACTGCAGGATCTTCTTGGACGCCTCCGTCTTCCCGGCGCCGCTCTCTCCTGAGATCAGGATGCACTGGTCCTTCCCCTCCGTCCTCATGGAACGGTACGAGTTGTCTGCCACTGCGTAGCTGGAGGGTGAGAGGTCAGATCAGCAGAGTTGACGTAGGAACAAGTCATGTCACTAACTTTTAAGGCAAAGATCAGAAACGTGTACTGTCGCTGTTATGTTACATTAAGCCGTAAAAAAGCCCTAGAAAATGGTTAAAAACTAGCCTAATATTTGTATTCAGTCCTTTAGTGATATAATGCAGATATCAAGACATTCGATTTAAATCATATTAACTACGCTGTACACTCTGTTGCCAGTTTATTAGGTACATGGTGGTAAAACTAATGCAGTCTCATGAAGGTGTTTTATAGAGGTATTGATTCATCTGTATGATCATTTAGGAGGATGTAGTGTGTGTGTGTGTGTGTGTGTGTGTGTGTGTGTGTGTGTGTGTGTGTGTGTGTGTGTGTGTGTGTGTGTGTGTGTGTGGTTAACTGTACTGCAAACAAAGACGTGTATAATTCTTTAAAAAAATACATCAGTAGGTAATAGTAAGATTTTCACCATTACTTAGTTATGCATTAAAAACCATTATTACTTTCAAGATATTAAGTAGGGCTGGTGGCTCAGTGGTTAGCACTGTCGCCTCACAGCTAGAAGATCCCCGGTTCGCGTCCCGGTTAGGCCCCCGGGGATCTTTCTGTGTGGAGTTTGCATGTTCTCCCTGTGCAGCGTGGGTTTTCACCAGGTACTCTGGCTTCCTCCCACAGTCCAAAAACATGCTGAGGTTAATTGATTATTCTAAATCTGTAGGTGTGAATGAGAGTGTGCTTGGTTGTCTGTC
>OMNN01084198.1:0-24286 GCA_900302755.1 Chromis chromis | reverse complement strand
CTAGGCACGCTAGGTTTTATTTAAAGAAATAGTTGCAGCACATAATGTCTCCATAATGTGCACACTCATTGTTCTTTGTATCGAGGCAAAGATGTGCAGGACCTGAACTGTGTTACTTAACAACTTTGGTTCCCCTCCTTTCTGCAGTTCCCTGACATTTAGGTTGCTATGGTAACAGGGGCATCCCACCGTGGTGGGTACAGGGTGATTTGCCTGTCCGGGAATGTGGCCTGCAGTGCGTACGTCACCTTCTGACCCTGTGGACCTGAATAATGGGTTTTCCTCACATTTCTTTCTTTCTTTCTCATTTTTTTTTCCTCGTACTTTTTTCTTCCCTGTAAGCTTGGTCAAAGGAGTTATTTGGATGAGCCTACATTTTATGCCAGTGTACACATGTATGAATTTGTTTACATGTGTTTTATAGTCCATTTTGCAGATAAGTCTTTCAGTATGTCTTTATTATTATATTTATATAAAAGCTTTCCATATTTAAACAAAACAGACATACCAAATAAACAGACAGCTTTACACCCCTCCTGATCATGTGTCTGTCTATGTGCATAAAAATAACCAAAATCTCCAAACACATTTGCATACAAGAAAAACAAAGGACTTTCAGACACACTGAAGAACACTATAAAATATATTACAAAATATGTTACATCTCAGCAAGTTAATGTAAGATATTATATTTAATATTGACTACACGTTATTTATCTTGAAGATCCGTCATACTGTTGGGAGAGTGGGATCACGTTTCCATCATTGCTATCCACATTCTGGCATCCACACAAAGCCATGGTGATTGCAAAATCCAGAAATATACAAATCTCTAAATCCAATGCGAGATACATTTTTATTACCCACAATGACGAAGTTGGGCCGTGGGTGGGGCGATCACGTCTGTCTGTCCGTCCGTCCGTCCGTCCGTCCTTGGCTATGTCCGCACCATAACTCCAGAACAAATAGAGATAGGATAACCAAACTTGGCACAGATGTTCATCTTGACCTACCCTGGTCACCCATTAATTTTGGGGTCAAAAGGTCAAAGGTTAAGGTCACAGGGCTACCTGCCTTGTTTAGGAAGGTGTCCAGCGTGGGTCTGCATCTCGCTTGAGTGCATTCTAGTTTTTTTGTCAATGTGTTGATGATAAATTAAATAACTGTCCTAAGGTTGAATGGCTGTGTATAAAACTAGATCCATTGTGTTTTTATGTGTGTGGCCAGTTGTTGTATTAATAAAGGCCTCCACAGTGGCGGCTGGTGCAGATACTATTGTGGAGAGGATCAAGCTGATGTTGGCTCCAGAGATCTTGGTTCCTCTCACTGTACTGTAAACATCATTTTTAAACAGACTGTAAAATAGAGAACTGTTGTAACAGTGTAACTGACTGAATGCTTCAGGTTTACTGAACTGCTGTCAGGTGAGGCAAAGAGACAGAACACACTGCAGAGGGGTGTGCTGCGAGTAGTAATGGGTTAACGAGGTATGTTTAGCCTAAAGTCTGAGTTTTCAGTGTCACGAAGGTAGCTTTCTTTTAACCTGCTAGATTGCCATGGTAACTGATGCTGCACAGCTAACCTGCACTGGAGGAGCTTATGTTCATGGTTTGGGATTTAAAACCAAGCACCACCCTTTTACCAACATGCCATCAGTCCGTTTGGTGCCAAAAAAAAGAGTCAAACATCAAATGCCCTCTTTTATGTAAGCGCACGGAGAACCTGATGAAGGACTCCTGGTTAACAAAGAAAGGTGATAACCACCGTAATGAGACCCATTATTTCTGATCAGGGTTTTAGGTTTGGTCAAGCCAGCTAACAAACAGAAAGCGTGGCTATGTCAAAGTTGTTTCATAGTACAGCCATATGGTCCATTTAACTAAACCTTTACAGTTGTGTAAATTAGAGAATTTAGACCATGAAAATGTCCTCTTATCTGCATTTTTAACAGTTTCTCTTGATTTCTGCTTCTTTCACTTTCCCCTCCCCTCCTATTCCAACGCAGGCTCCTTGTTCAATTCAATTCAATTCAAAACACTTTATTTATCCCCAGGGGGCAATTTAAAAGCAGAGAAGAGCAGCAGTGTTAAGGACAACAAAAACAGACAACAACATATATCCACATACAGTGTGCAAATGAACAATAAAAATACCACTAAGTATTTTCAGCAGTTGTCACTGGCAAAGTGCTATGTGCGTAGTGAGGTCAGTTAGGGGGACGCAACAGGACTGCACTGCTTGGGCAGAGAGGGGTCAGTGTTCAAGAACTGGACTGCAGTGGGGACAAACGTGGCCCTCCTCCTCTGAGTCCTACAGCGTGGACAGCACAGCCTGCGGCCTGATGGGAGCCACTCAAATGCAGAGTGGAGTGTGTGTGAGGGGTCCTGTAGGATCCTGTGTGCGGTGCGAGTGATCTGTTGATCACAAAAAACAGACAGAGATCTAACAGGGTGACCGATGATTTTGGAGCAGACTTTGGTTATGGAAAGTAGACGTGACCGATCATGTAAGCTAATGGAATGAAACCAGCAGATGAATGAGAAGGTCAGGATGCTCTCTAAGAAGGAGTGGTAGAATGTCCGGAGAATGTCTTTATTTACACCAAATGAACTCAGCTTCCTTAACAGATACTGTCTCTGATGACATTTCCTGAGGATCTCCTCAACGTTGGAGGAAAACCTCAGTTGGCTGTTGATGATAATTGATATAACCACATGCACTTATAGCACCATAAAACGTGTATTCATTGTTACTAGGCTACTTGCCATATTCTCATGGTTACTTTAATGATTACAATTCTACAATTTCCTTTAGCAGACGCTTTTATCCAAAGCGACGTACATCTGAGAGTAGATACAACACAAGCAAGGATCTAGTCAGGAGAAAACAACCTGGATAAGTGCCATAAAACAAGTGTGACAGGACCTTGGTGCCTACAGGCAGTGCAGGAGGTAGTAGGAATTTTATTTATTTATTTTTTAATAGCTTTTTGCAGTCTGTCAATTGCGAAGGTGTTCAGTAAAGAGCTGTGTCTTTAGTCTTTTCTTGAAGACTGAGAGGGACTCAAACAGAGCTTGGTAACTCGTTCCACCACCGGGAAACCACAGAGGAGAAGAGTCTAGCTATGGACCTTGGGCCCTGTTGTGGTGGTTGTATCGGGCATCTTATGTTGACCAGACATGCTGCTGCATTCTGGATCATCTGCAGAGGTTTCACCATGCATGGAGGGAGGCCTGCCAGAAAGGAGTTGCAGTAGTTGATGCATGATATTACGAGAGCCTGCACCAGGAATTGTACTGCATGTTCAGACAGGAAGGATCTGATTTTCCTGATGTTATACAGGGCGGATTTACACAAGCAAGCAACAGAGGCCACATGGGCCTTGAAGGTTAGATGGTCTTTAGTCATGACACCCAAGTTTCTGGGAGACTTTGTGGGTTTGAGCTGGGTTGATTCAAGCTGGATGTTGATTTCTTGTTGTATAGAGGGACTGGCTGGGATGACAAGGAGCTCAGTCTTGGAGAGGTTGTATTGAAGGTGGCGTTATTTTCATTCATGCCGAGATATCTGTAAGACATGATGAGATCCAGGCAGAAGGCCGTGTGGTCGTCCGAGGGGGAACGACAGGAAGAGCTGAGTATCTTCAGCATATCAGATGTATGAGAAACCATGGGAGTGTATTATTGCAGCAGGTGAGGTTGTGTATATTGAGAAGAGGAGGGGACTGAGCACTGACCCTTGAGGAACCCCTGTAGAGAGGCTGTGCAGTCCAGATACTTCTCCCCTCCAGGATACTCTGAAGTATCTCCCTGAGAGGCAGGACAAGAACCATTGGAGGGCAGATCCTGAGATGCCAAGCTCAGTGAGTGTGGAGAGGGGGATTTGGTGATTAGAAAGGTTAAGTTGTATATGTAGTCATAAGGTGCATCCATATAAACAATAATGTCACAATTAAATAAAACACTTGACATGACAGAAAAAATACTTTAGCAATGATTTTATCACATGAGCACATTGTCATTTATTGTTAGATTCTGGCTCATCCTGTCTCCATCTCGCAGATAATTTAGAAGTAATTAATGAAGTTACAGCTGATGTGTTATGTGTGTGTAAACAGAGACGCTAATATGGATGCTGCTACTGTCCAATGCTGCAGGTATTTATTAAACTCAGAGGAAAGACTTCTACAAACTGGCCTTCAGTTCTTGTTATGTTTTGTCAAAACCTAAGTTAAATTCATTATTGCTGTATCTCATCAGTTGAATCTGTTACAGGCTCTCTTTCCAACTGTAATATATATAAAATTGTGGCGCAAAGTGAATGTGAAGACGTCTGTGTGGTCCTTAAACTAAAGCCATGCGTTTGCACTGTCTTTGTTGTTGATGGACTGTGGGGTTAGAATGTGGATATGCTTGTTATATATGTTTAACATATATAACAGTTTCATAAAGGAGGGGCTTTAAGGCTTCCTGTTGCTTGCATGAGATTTGTTTGGAATGTGTGAGAGCATGAGACAGCCTGAAAACAGGTGTCTCATCCCAAAAGCATGACAACTCTAGGCTTCATGCTGTTGTTGTGTTGTATATCGAGTGTTTCATGTTTAAAATTTGCAGGCATGTCAGCAAACAAGGTTTTCCCTGCATATGTTGGGCCACATCAAGAGCAGTACATGCAATACATGGCATTTTTACTCAGCAGTATCTTAACCATGTAAAATGCGTGGGCCATTCTTTTCAGAAAGAATAGGTTTGCCTTATTCAACACAAGATCACCTGATGATTCCTCATCGGGAACTTGGAACTGTTGTGGCACAGGACGGTCTGAACTATCTTTTCTTTTGAAATTTTTTTTGATGGTTTAATTGTCATCAAAGGACCAAACGAGAACAAGAAAACTTGTGGACTGCACATAGGTAGGGGACATTCCACACAGAACTGTCCCCATCCTGCTAGAACAGTGCAGTTAGCAAATCACAATGGCTGCAGTTTCTGTTCTATGTTTATGCAGTGTGTCTGACCAGAGTTAAAGTGTTGTCAGTGGTTTTACAAATTCATGCCTTCCTTCCAGGTTCCTTTGTGTGACAGTCATGCTTTTAAAAGTGTTTTGTGATAATGCACCGAGATATGCTTTGTCTTTTATACAGTGAATAAAAAACTGAAGCAGGACTTTAAAAATAATGTATCGCAAGTCCCAATATCTGTTAAAAAATAATATATTTTCCACAAATCCTTCAGACCTACATCCTTTGTTTTTGACTAAAGCAAGCCTAGCATTAGCTGTCCATTCTAATCATTTGTTGCCTCATGCAGACACAACCATTTTTGCTCCTTTCTTGTGTTTCACGATATTTAATTCTGATTTTAAAAAAATCACTGGACTGCAAGTCGCACTGGTTCTCCTAGCTCTAAAATGTATTAAAAAAAATGTATGGCCATGTCCCCCAGAAACAGTCAAAATGTGACAGAATAGTTTCACTATGGAACCCTGATATAAGACTGCTGTCTAAGGATTTCTAATTGGTTTTAGAGTAGTGACCCACTGAGTGTCTGCAGCAAAGAAAACAAGTACTGAATAGTGACACTTAGTGTTACTACTACTTTGTCATTCAAAGGGGCATGACACTGACTTACTAGCTAGTATGATTCTGCTGGTGTCTGGTTCTCGTATTTGACACCTATGCTCTTTTATTTCCCTAATTGTTTTCACTGATTTCTTTTAACCATTTCTTTGAGCTTTGATTTCAATGGTACGACTTGTTTTTACTGATACTACTTAAATGGTACTCTTATTGGTACTGTTTTTTAAACCAAACAAATTAAGAACAGGGTCACGATTGCTTTATTTTTTAATATGTGCTGTATATAAATTAAAATTCTTGAGCAGTACTCTGCAACAGCATTGTTTTGAGCTACTATTATACAGTCTAATGTGCTAATTGTAATGTACGATAAATACAATGATTATTTACAGCAAAAGAAACAACAGTCTTTTGAATAAATCACGTCATAGACGCTAATGTTGTGTTGATAATGATCAGTGCACTGCAGACAGTGTGTCACAGGTTTTACTCACAAAATAAAATATTATGCAACGTGTCCAGCATTATGTAAGGACTGAAAGCACCTTAAACAGATGGTATGTAAATGTAAGTACATTGTGCTAATATTAGCTTTTTCACTTATGATGTTAAGTAAAAAATGAAATTCAGAACTTTACCTTTGACAGTATTTCAACTGGGATATTAATAGACATATTAACATTCATATATATAGATATATAGATATAGATTACGGCAAACTCGGTCTTCCATTAGCTGTAATCTGCCTGACCATGCGTGCTCCAGCTCTATATTTCTGAGACTGTTCAGACTCTGCTCTGACCATTTCAGAAAGAATGAATGTCCGCAGCCACAGCTAAGCAGGTCAGCACTAATCAGGTGGTTACTTTCATTAATTAACCCATGTTAGTATATTTTAGTTAACTCCATGTGTGGGCTGCTGGCATACATACCAGATCTGGGCTAGCAGACCAGTTACCATTTGAGATGGAACGTGTGAGATAACGTTCTTCTTAACTTACTGATAGTCCTGATAGCAGAGTCGTTACCATTGGAGCTTATTGGTCCTTCAGTATTTCAATACTGCCTCAGACCCAAGAGCTTTCCAACAGCTCCCCACCATCTGTGTCACTCATCAGTAACTATTCTGTTTTTTCTTCTTCTTCCCTCCACATCCTCTCTCTGAAGGAGTGCTGCAGCATGTCCCACGTGGAGCTGCAGGTCCGAGGCCCAGGCTCGAACAGCAGAACACCCAGTCCACTTCCAGCCAGTCCCAGTCCCACTCCCAGGTCCAGAGCCAGAACCAGAACAGCAGCAGCAGAGGAGTGGAGGTCAGTGGCTCCTCTCCTCTCCTTAAGTGTGAACTCAGTGCCTCTGTTGAGGGCAGACATTCTATCCAACAAGCAGTAAACCCACACCAGTATATTGATGACGGCAGCAGTGTGTTGTGTGACAATGATAAAAGTAGTAACTCGTTGGTTGAGGGGTTTTTTGACGAGCCCTCAGGTGTTGAAGTGGAAAAAAGGAGCCCATCTTGTTCATACTCAATGGCAGTGGCTGATTTCCCATCAACGTCCTCCGCTGTTAATGGCTGGACTCATTACAGACCTGCTTTCCCCCTGCCCCAGCCCTTCAGGGACGGCAGCAAAGTGCCCCCTCGAATCAGCAAGGAAAGACTGTTTGTCTGCAGCTACTGCGGTAAAACTTTTAACCGGCCTAAGAAGGTGGAGATCCACCAGCGTGTTCACACGGGGGAGAAACCTTTCAGTTGCTCTACATGCGGGAAGATGTTCTCAGAGGCCGGAAACCTGAGAAAACACCAGAGAGTCCACACGGGGGAAAAACCATACAGCTGTGGTATGTGTGGCAGGGGATTTGCCTGGATAAGAAACCTGAAAACACACCAGCAAAAGAGCCACCCTGAAATTTATACTGAAGAGGAGAACTGAGAACATGAATGAATTGTCTTCCTCCCTGAAGTCTACTATAGGGTGCAATAATCCAGCAGAGACTCAAGCTGGCAGTAGAACAGACTCTGCTTGACAGAATGAAAATGATTTGTGGACCTTCTTGGAGTGAAATGGAAGTTGTAGTGTTTTACCTTCTGTAGAATGACATCTTTCCAAGACAAATAGAATATGTTAAGACAGTTTAGTTTACAGAATCCTTTAGATACAGTATGATTGGCTTGCTCAGAAGTGGCTGTAGTTTTATGTATACAACAGTTAGACCAGTGCGAGGAGAAGATGGGTTAAAATATGGCCTTAAATGCAGCCTTTGTTTTTCCAGAAGAATGAAATCCAAACACATGTACTACTATGATACTTCTCTGTTAACTACCTAATAACTTGGGTTGGTCACCCTACATCAAATTTCAGTAGGTTAACTGGCCACACGTGCAGAGTGAGGGAGTTGTAATCCAAAAAATGTTAAGAGGAAGGAGAGGGATATGATATTATATACACTCCAAAACAATTGTAGGCACATATTCAGCATGTCACAGGAGACAAATATATGGGTCATTCCACCACAGTTCACCCCACACCCGACCATCTCCAATTTGACTGATTTTTTTTTTTTTTTTTAAGTGGTTAATTTTGATTGAGTTGACCATGTGTAAAATCTAGGGTCATAGGCAACATTAGTTTTTGAGCCAAAACTTCTTAAAGAGAGTTGGGCTCATGTCCATTTTTGCATTATTTTTTCATGCCAACGTTTGATCTGCCATAACTTGAGAAGTAATGTAGCTAGAATCTTGAAATTTTGTAGGCTCGTTGATCTGTACATATGGTCTTCAATGGTACAACCTTGCTTTGATAGAATAATACAAACTAGTTATATGATGGTTCAAATGTGGTCAAAACGTTTCAATGTTTCTGTCTACTCCAATATTCCACCAACCATAAAACTTTTTCACCCTAAGATGCTGATTTTTTGTCCTATGGTTGGCATCAATGGAGCTTTGAAAATTTAGAGTATTAGGACAGTCATTAAGCAGGTAGAATAGTTGTAACTACTCTGAAAGTGGTCCCAACTAGAAGAGTTATATAATATTACTGGGCTAAAAGAAAAATTATGGTTTTCCAACTCATAGTCCTAAAAATAATTGTATGAAAAGTGGGACCATAAGTGATCACATCCATGTTCAGTTAGATTTATTTTATTCATGTAATAGTGAAACATTCCTTGATCCAACACCCAGCGTGAATGAAGTAGTGGTTCTCAATTTACATCATACTGTACACGTGTAATAAACACTGCTCATGGTGTGTCTTTGATGTAAACAGGTGGTACTCGCTGTTTAAATGTTTTGGTGTAATCCAGGATGTGTCAAGATGCACCACAACTATGTTTATCACCAACAGAACATGCTCTTAGAACTTCCTCTGCTGAAATTTTATTTATTTATTTAGTAAATATCTTTACAAAATATACACCAAATTGTATGACTTCAGCATCTTTTGGACTGTCCAGGAAAATCTACCTGTATGGTAACAACATGGACGTCATTATTGCATAAAGAGGCAGAGAGCAGGGAAACCCATTTTCCACAAATAATTGGACAGGAACTATTCAATTCAATTCAATTCAATTTATTTGTATAGCCCAATATCACAACAGAGTGTCTCACAGTGCTTTACAGAGCTCATTGAATTGATAAACAAGACAAGTTAACAGTCTAATACAGAGTCCAACTTCAAAGAAGGAATTGAATACTTCCATCAGTACACCAGGTATCATTGCTACCAACTTTCCCACCACGATGTTTCTATGTAACTAACTCACTGCTAACAAGGTTACAATGAATCAAAACCAATCTTGACAAAGAAATCAAAAACAAGTAAAAATATATACATAATAAACATGGACTCAGTTGCTTAGGTACCACTTTCCATAAAATCATTTGAAGCACTATGAGTTGGAAAACCAAGATTGTTCTTGTTGCCCAGTAATAATATTATAGAACTCTTCCAGTTGGAACCACGTTGGGAGTGGTTTCACCATCATACCTGCTCAGTGCATGTTCAGATATGCGCCATAAATGCAAAAAGTACATTTTTTAAGTTTTCGAAAAATTCTGTTTAATATTTTAATATTTTATTACCCACACCAACGAAGTTAGGCCGTAGGTAGGGCGGTCACTGCTGTCCGTCTGTCTGTATGTATTTATGTGGGTGGCTATGTCCGCATCATAACTCGATAACAAATAGAGATAGGATAACCAAACTTGGCACAGATGTTCATCTTGACCTACCCTGGTCCCCTGGAGTCAAAAGGTCAAAGGTCACATAGCTACCTGCCATGTTTAGGAAGGCATCGGCGTGGGTCTGCATCTCGCTTGAGTGTATTCTAGTTCTCATAAAGTATGGCTCTGACTGGCACCATAATCTACACTTCTTAAGGTTATCTTGGTGCCACTCACAGGAACAAAATTCAGCCTCTTGAATTTTGGTTAGTGGAATATCAGAATAGAAAAAACATGGAATTGTTTTGACCAAATGTGCACCATCATATAACTGGTTTGTGTTATTCTATCAAAGCTACATTATTTCTCAAGTTATGGCAGTTCAAACATTGCTCCACAGATTGATGCGAAGAAAACAACGTAAAAATCGGCATGGCATCACCCCTCTTTAAAAAAAATTAACTTAGAAACTAATGTTACCTATGACCACAGATTCAAGTCAACTCAATCATTATTCACCAGTTTTTTAAAAAGTCAGTCAAATTGGAGATGCTCAGGCAGTGAAG
Source organism: Chromis chromis (assembly GCA_900302755.1). Taxonomy (NCBI): domain Eukaryota; kingdom Metazoa; phylum Chordata; class Actinopteri; family Pomacentridae; genus Chromis; species Chromis chromis. The sequence goes on along the minus strand of OMNN01084198.1, from coordinate 13,977 downwards.
TGAGGTGGAATAAGTCAAATGTAAATGTTACACAGGGACCGAGGATTAAAACCTGGAAAATGTGTTTCCCTCTGTCTATGAGAGCTATATTATCACTTTGTTAAATGTTAACAGAAGTTGACATTAAACATCTCTTAAATATTTTCAATGAGAGAAATATAAATAAGATGAATACAAATTGTAGTGAGTGCTGTACAGTATATTGCTTCAGTATAGATATTGCAATGTGCAGATGCTCATTAATTATATTGTAGGAAGTGTAATGTGAAGTAAGTTTACTCAAACATGTCCTGCTACAACTTCTTTTGCTGCTTTATACAAAAGTTAAACCCTGCAGTCTTCATTTTCATGACTGATTTACAAGAGAATTCTGTCTGATCATCTCCAATGTAAGGATGGGGGAAAAACTAGCAAGAAACAGCAGAGAACACTGAAAAACAAGATGTGGTTGCAAACAGCAGAGCTATGCCAGTTCTATGGAAATATTTTGGCTCCAGAAACGAGGACGCTGACATGAGAAATGCATTAAGTGCTTTGTAGAACCTAGCTAAGCTTTAAAGTTGGTATACAAGTGCACACAATTTACTGTTTTAAGCAACATATTAGGCAGTGCAGCAGTGTGACTCATTGATGTGTTTTAAATAGTTAATAAAGACGATAATAGACAACAGTGGGGCTTTATGGCACAGAGGAGTATGATGTATCAGGCTTTGATGGTGTTTATAAGTAGAATATCTGGTGTTGATTTGACTCTGCACAAGGGATCAGCCAGTGTGGGTTTTTTGGGGGTTGAATATCGATATCAAGTATAAGTAATCAAGAAAGACCGATAACCGATACGTGGAACCAATATTCATGAAATGTTCTATATTAATAGCTACCTAGGTTACTTCATTACTATGGATTACTGTTACTGGACATATACATATATACGCTAAATGTTATATACTGTATGAATAGTATGTGATAGCAGGGAGCCTGTCACAACTAGGTTATTTTGTTAATAATGATTACTGAAACTTAATATGTACACCAGAAATAGGTATGATGATGTCAGAGTGCCACATGACTCCACGATCCTCCGTTTACTGAGAGATCACCTGATTAGGATTGAACTGTTTGTCTCCTGCAGTTCTGTCCGCTGTTCTTTTTTGTCAATCTTTTTCTGTTCTACCACTTTCTTACTAAGGTGCTTGTCTTAAAGCACTATGATAAATGATTCTATCTTAAAAGCATCAGACACTGTTTGGGGTAATCTGTGCCTGCTTCTCAACCTAGCTGCTAACCTTAGCCACATGGAAAGAAGCTGATATCCTGATTTGTGGCAGTGGCTGTGCTTTTTGTATAGTTTTTGCAGTGTCGGTACTCTTGATAGATGAGCCACAGACTAAGAGCACAGTAAACCTCTTAGTGATAGCCTCAGCACTGAAACCAACAAGTGAACTGTATGGGCATTTCTTGTGTAATGATTGCGGTGTTTATTTCTTCTTCAACAGGCTTATATGACTCAGGCTCTCTTAGGAGAGTTTTAAGAAATAGGACTCTGGTAACTTGTTGAGCAAAATAAACCGTGCGGTTCGTAATACGTACTCTGCAGTCGGTTGATTTATTGACCATGCACCAAAGGTTTGTGGCCTAGAAAGGAGGATGTTGTGATTACAGTGCACTGTATGGCAGGCATCTGAGCCACTAGGCTACCACAACACCCCCGTATCAGCTGTTCTATTAAAATATTTACAGTCACATTTTGACAATGGAAAGTGCTGTTTAACTGTAGGTGTCTATGTACAGGCCCCAGACTGTGACCATTGTGTTGCATTGTGTGACAATTTATCACCATTTGGTTGAATTTAACAAACCTTCATTTGTATGTAAAAGACTCACCCTGTAGCTTTAACCATCTCTATTTCTTAGAGCAGGGTGTGAACTATATCATGGCTTCAGGGCAGCTGGCATTTCTAAAGCACTTGGTTTCTTGATTCATCACCATTCCTATTAAGAATATACAGTGCTGTGAAAAAGTATTTGCAGAAATATTCTATTTTTGCATATTTCTCACACTTAAATGTTCCAGATCATCAAACTAATATTTATATTTATATTTATTGAATATTAGACAGAGATAACCTACAAAACACAAAAGGCAGTTTTTAAATGATGATTTAATAAAGAATTATTGAAAATCTACACCACCCCTTTTCTGATAGAGAGCAGAATTCATGGCTCCATCAATGATGACAAGTCATCCAGGTCCTGTGGAAGCAAAGCAGCCCCAAACCATCACACTACCACCACCATGTTTCACTGTTGGTATCATGTTCTTCTGGTGGAATTCAGTATCAGCTTTACACCAGATGTAACGGGACCCATGTCTTCCAAAGAGTTCCACCTTTGACTCATCAGTCCACAGGATGTTATTCCAAAGGTCTTGGGGCTCATCTAGATATTCTTTTACAAATGCCAGATGAACCTTTATGTTCTTTTTGGTCAGTAGTGGTTTGCTCCTTGCAACTCTCCCATGGGTGCCATTTTCTCCCAGTGTCTTCCTTATTGTGGAATCATGTACACTGACCTTAACTGAGGCCAGTGAGGCCTGCAGATCTTTAGATGTTCATCTGGGTTCTTTTGTGACCTACTGGATGAGATTTTGGCGCGCTCTTGGAGAAATGTTGGATAATGTTTCTCACTGTGGTTCTCTGGAGTCCCAGAACCTCAGCAATGACTTTGTAACCCTTTGCAGACTGATAAATGTCAATTACTTTGTTTCGCATCTGTTCTTGAATCTCTTTAGAACATGGCATCATGTGCTGCTTTTTGAGACCCTTTAGCTACTTCACAATACCAGACAGGATCTATTTAGTGATGTTTAGATTCAACAAGTCTGGCAGTTATCATATGTGAGTGTGGCTGGTGGAACTAAACCCAACTGTCAAACTGGTCATTTGGTAGATTGGTAGCTAAGGGGGCAATTCCTTTTTCACAGAGCAAGATGGGTCTTATATCAAAATTAGTTTGATAATCTGAAACATTTAAGTGTGACAAATATGCAAAGATAAAATATTTCTGTAGATGGGCCAATACTTTGTCACAGCACTGTAGAATATAGTGCTGATTGTTGTGGATTGGTTGTTTAGCTAGCAATGGGACACCATAATTGAGGGCTAATATGACAGACTTCTGTAGTGGTTAATGGCTTCTGCCCAGTATCCTTATGAAGGAAGTTGTGTGCGGTTAAAAATTACTTCATCACTGGTGCAGTCAGAACCACCTGGAGCTGAACCCACTCAAGACTGTGGAGATGACCGTGGACTTAGGAGGAATCCCCCGACACCTGTCCCCCTCACCATCCTCAACAACACAGTGTCTACTGCGGACACCTTCAGGTTTCTGGGATCCACAATCTCTCAGGACCTGTAGTGGACTCTCCACATAGACTCTGTCTGGAAAAAGGCCATTTTTTAGTGGCTTCCTGCGACAGCTCAGGAAGTTTAACCTGCTGGGCGTGCCGCAGGTGCCGGCTGTCAGTGAGACGCTTCTGATGAAGGCGAGCGATATCGCTGAAACTGTCAAGCATAAGGTAAAGAGCAACATCTACACTTGCACTATATGTCTGAACAAAGAACCAAAAAACATCTACAGGATCCTGGGGAGTCCAGGTGATGCAGGATGTAGTGCATTCCCACATTAACTGCATCATCTACCGACCTGTTTGCCCAGTAGGCAAACGGCAGGGGGTCCAGCAGGGGGTCATTTAATCCTGTGATGGAGGGCTTCTTGGGGACCGAGATGATGGTGGAGTGTTTGAAGCATGAGGGCACTTCACACAGCTCCAGAGATCGGTTAAAGATCTGTGTGAAGGTGGGCGCCAGCTGTTCAACACGGACTCTCAGGCAGGAGGGGGACACACCATCAGGTCCTGGAGCCTTCCTGATCTTCTGTCTCTGAAATAGCCGGCACACGTCCTCGTCCTCATCCTAATTTACTGATACACAACATATGTTTGATGTGTTCACTGACAGTCATGTGTTCTCCAAAAGGTTGTTTTCCTTTTCGGTTTAAAACACTGATCTTTGAAATAGTTTCTGTAGATAGTGTTCAGGATGCTGCTTTCAGGACAGGATCCTGGGTTGGTCCAAGTTATAAAACAAGTGGGACATCTGGTTAAAATTCAGTAGCAGACCATTGCCTCTCTTCCTCACCTTTTTTCCCTTAGCTTCACTATGACGTATGTAATGATGCAAAAAAAAAAAAAAACGGCATTGTCAAATGTGGAAGCAAACTCAACATACATTTCTTTTCACTCACAGGGTGTAGATGCATCCTCTCCTGTGCCTCCCTCCTCCACCAACACTTTCAGCTCCTCTGGTGGTGCTTATCAATTCCAGATCGGTGATGATGGGAAAAACTCCACCAACTTCCTGTAGGGACATCAACTCCTGGAGCAGCTTCCACCCCGTCCGCTTTACTTTAATGTTACAGTGCCACTCTGCCTATTTTGTGTTGTTCTGTCTAAGCATAATGTGAGGGAAGGAAAATGGTGCAGGTGGAAAAACAACCTACATTTGGATGATAGTTTCTATTCTTTGCCTCCTTGCCTTAGTCAGTGATTAATTATCTGTGCCATTAAAATCTACTAAGTGATTCAGCCAACTAGGTTTTGGCAGTCAGCATGTAAGAGACTATTTAAGCTGCATTTCCACCAAACGTCTGGTAGTCTGGTAATGTAATGTAATGTAATGAAACTTAAGGTTTTTTCAGCCCTTAGTTATCTTTGTTTCCACCACAGTCAAAACCCTCAGGAAGAATTGGCAAATTAGACACAATTGCAAGAAGCAATGGCTGTTTAACAAAGGATTTCCTCTGTGGCTCCATGTCAAAGCACAATGAACCAAAACAAAATAAAGTACATGAACTTTCAGAAAGTACTACTGCATTTTGTAGGGGTGGTGGTGAGTCTGCCTGGAACTTCATGTATCTCTTATTTCTCTAGTAGAGCTGCAAGTAGAGGAACTAAATTCCTCAAAAGGTTTAAAATCTCTGGGAAAAATTCCTGTGGTGAAAATGCAAATTTATGTATCACATTTTCAGAGGCAAGGAGACAAAGCAACACATGTCTTGGAAGTTTTAACGTGAATCTAATAGAAATGTAATCAACACCTGATAGTTTATTTTTTTTTAAACAAGGCTGGGTTTAGTTTACTAAAGGTTTAAGAGACATTATTATCTAATGAATGTGACTATCTACATTTTTATTACTGTTTGTCTTTTTCTTGGACTCTTTTCTTGTTTCTTCAGATTTGAGATTTACTAAAAAAGTCAGTGTTTAGGCATAACCAAAAGAAACAAACCAGTCCACCAGAGAACAGACTGATGAAAATATTTCAGTAGTAACAGTTAAGAGACTTTTCAGATAAAAAATGTTTTATTGGTAATTAAAGAGCCCTGAGTTGTCTTCAGACTGAACACTTTAACTGTGTGCACTGTGTATACAGTGTCTACTGGCTATAAACAGTTTATGGACATGACCCCAAGTTTGTAGGCAGCTGAAAACAGACACTGACTGTGTGATTTCAGACTTTGCAGTTATTACTAACTGTATACACTCGTATTATGGTCATGTTGTCTCCAGAAATTCTTGTGAAGTCTAACAGCTTTGGAGTATGTGTGAATATATAGTCAGCAACAGCACCTGCTCTGTAGATTGATCCCTGCTACAATTTGGAATTCCCCTCAAAGAAGAAGAAGTAGAAGTATCGGTGGATTGAGACTCCTGGGCTGGTTTGCCTTGCCTTGGTGGTCTTGAGCAACTGCTGGTCTGTTCCTCTTCACCTCAATCCTTCCATTTACTTTGTGTAGAATCATGTTACCTCTAACACTGGCTTTTGTCTTCAGTCTGTTTGCTAGTAAGACATTTCTACCATAGTCTGGTGACCTGGTGTAGACTTGCAATTTACTAAGTGGTCAATAGAAAATATTTGACCAGTTAAATGGTGTGTAAAGTTCCTGCCATTGTAGGTGTTGTTTCATTCCACATCTGAAGTTGCTGAAGTCAATCTGAACAGTCTGCTTCTGGAAAGATTTATACTGGAATATTGAACAATAGCACCTTGAACATGGCACTACTGTAATGGAGCTAGCCATTGACAAAGTTAGCTTGTAGCATCCAGCTAACCAGCTGCCATAATAGAATATCATCAGTTTTCTTATTTGGAAAAATGACCAAGAACCTGCAAACAGGCCAAGGGGCAAAAATGAACTGTTGACCCACTTTCCTCTTCGCTTTTTTAGTACAATGTGCTAATGTACAAAGTACAATGACAATAAATAACAATTGAAAAAATACTGAACTTTTAAGACCCCTGGAATCTGCATCCTGGGGTAGTTGGCAACTTTTCCTGGTTGGTTATCCAGCATTGGGATTGAGTGTAGAGTCAGGTTGGCATCAGAAATTACGAATACTAATTGGTATTAGCTGGGTCGGGTCTTAAAGATGCAGGTACAGCCTGGATTCCAGCAGAACTCAAATCATGACCAATTTGAATTTGAAAGGAGCTGTATGAAACGGCATTTCTTCAACAATTGCTACCTCATTTTTAGATTCTATGCCTCTTCATAAATCAACACGATGTAATTTCTAACCTGACTCATCAGATGATTAGTTAAACAGAACTACCTGAGAAGTCATCCTTTAAAACTGGGCAGCCACTTACAAAACATTACTTAGGTAACTGGATGAACAATCACACACAGCCCATAACTACTGCCATTATCCGCATGAATACATTTTTACAATTTTTTAAATATGTTTTTCAGAAACTATATGTATACATATATATATACACACACACATATATATAATGGTGCTATGAGTGCAGACCACGCACTTTTTGCATGTTTACACTTCATTTATATAATAGGTTGTATGAGAAAAAATGCAACCGTGGCCACCTTCGTAGAATAAGACTGTTATAAGACACTGCAAATGCATAAAACATAAACTTTTACTATTGGAGGCCATGTTGTTTTTGTTTTTTTTACGATTTCTTTTCCATATGGGTAGTTCTTAATAGGGCACCGATTGGTCTGACTAACTGTGGATCAGCCACAAGAACATGGCTCCAACAACATCTTGTGAGACTCCTGCTGCCTTGCATTGTAAATGAATTCCTGTGTCAATGTCAAACTGAACATGCTTCAGAGTCTCTGAATTCTTTTTTACAACAACAAACTTAGAGTCGAGTCTGGCCAACAATGAAACTGTAAGACCGCTACCAGAAGATACTTTTGTCAGTTCTTACTCTGGTTGTGTCGTAGCATTAACTTTTGTCACAAACCTGAAAAACATGCAAAACAAATTCCAACACACAACCATCATTTTCAGCTGCGGTGCTTTTTATTCATTGTTAGCACTTGTTAATTGAGTTACTCATCTGGACGAAGGAGTTGATTGCCTAATGTTTAAAAAATGCACACCAAAAAATGAATGCACTAATTAACCAACTGTACCACTGAGTGTCCTGTGTCAGTCCTGATATCAGAAACTACTGCAACCTTAAATCCACTGATGAGCATTCATTGAACTGTTAATAGCATCACAAATGCCTTTCTCTTTTTGTTGAGGTGAGTTGGAGGTAACTACATTCAATCTTTTCATGTATACAGACTATGCAGATCAGATATTGCAGACATGGCAGTTTTTCATTGTCATAGGTCAATTCAGTTTATATTCTGCATTCAGGGTCTAGGCAGCTGGGTTTTTCTAAACTGCTCTATGGTCAGCAGTTTGCATAAAAATCAACTGTGTGCTCCAGTAAACAGAAACTTTGATTTTCATTTTGTGTCTGTACATAACTTTTCCAGTATATCCTTATCTAAGCTTTCAAAATTGACGTGGTCTGAACACAATGAGTGCCTTTTCATCTCTCAGTGTGAAGGTGAATGTGGCCCTTTCCCCCTCTGCCATTGTGTGTTTGCATAGATTTTTCTGTGGACCACATAATCAGGTCTATTGTTTTATCTTGTGTCCTAGAGCTGATGTTACTTACATGTAAAAATGTGCTTGATGTTGAACTTTTGATTTAATATGGATGAATTTACCATTTTTATGGCTTTTGTGCTGATGTATAAAATAATACTGTGCGTAGCGATAGTTGATGGTTCTGGATGCTGGTGAAGTTGGAGAAGACATGGAACTGTCCCCACCTATGTTGTATTTGTTGTCACTATGTCCCAATCACCTCTGGATTTTAGATGAACTAACTCTGACATTGGCTTCCTACCTCTCATTTTATACCTCTTCATATTGTACATGTAGCCTATGTGCAACTCTGTCAAACAATTTATGCATGAATAAAGTGAAATTCATTGTCCTTCCATTTTCAATGTCTAGCTCAAGTTTGCTGCTCAAAAAAGTTTTAAGGAGACAATTATGTGTGTGCTAACAAATGTTATGAGAGTTCATTCTCAATGTTTTAAGCACAATAACAATGTGGATCAAACAATTCCATTCTGTTTAGTGTAGAGTATATACAGTGTCTATAACGGCATTCAGTAAAAAAAAAATCTTTTGGAAAACTCAAGTCAAGATATGACTCATACTTCAACAGTGGCTTTCTCTTTGCCACTATCCCGTAAACAGACGTTATGCAGTCTCTCCCATCTGCTGAGGCTTGTAACTCCTTCAGAGGAGTCATATGCTCACTAGTCACTGGTGCCTTACCTATTATAGAAAATGACAGGCATTCTGAAAATAAGGAAATATTTCTTAAATGTGGTAAAGGAATATTGAAAGTAAAAGTTAAAGCTTGGTTTGTAGTTTGTTGAATGTATGCAGATAATATGCCTCTGTGATTTATTCATACTTGTGCGCAGGCGTGTCTGTGTCTCTGCAATTACACTGCCACAACGCTAGTAAGGAGTTTCTATGCCACTGTGCTGAGGTTTATCATAAACTTAAACAATGGCTTCTGAAATGCAACAGTTAATGTTGAAGTTGAAGCTAATAAATGTTCAACAATGGTTATTCTCACAGACACCAAAAAGATGTCAGAACTGAACGAATGTCCACATGGATTGGTAGAGAAGCCAGCACATGGCTACATTGGAAGAAGAGTGCTACTTGTGTTTGCAATTATGAGCAAGCCAGGTACAGTTACAGCCTATGAGATGTTCCATTTTGTTTCACAGAAATATTAACATTGTGCAAATCAATAATGTGACATACTACGACCAAGTGGACCAATCACAGTGGTAATGATCTACATTGCCACACCATGTAGTTGCATTTCTGGTTAGGTCAGGCTATAGGCTATGTGGCTATGCTGTACCTATGGCATAGATTCAACACAGAAGTATAAATTAAGCATTAAGCTCAAATCAAACTTAAAGCACATACTTCTAGGAATAGTTCAACATGTTTGGTAGATATGCTCATTTGTTTTCATGTCTAAAGAGTTTATTTAGTGAAAGGACGGTTAAAATACTGGCAAGAAACAGTAAAAAAAATAAAATCACAACATGTACCACAACATGTACACTGACAAGTCACTGCCTCCAGGAATTACTATAGCCACTGGAATGCATGTCTGTAGGGGAGGTTGGCTGATTTGAACTTTGCCTGTGGTGATCAATGATTCTAAGTTAGTCTGGAGTACATGCAAGTCATTTTTCACTCTGCAGTAATAACTACAGCTGAGCTCCTGTTTTGCACTAAATTGGCTGCTCCTCCTATAATTTAAGTCCCTTCCAGAGGAGCTTTCGAGTGAAAATGGAGGAAAACCTGATGGAAACATGTTAACATAGAGCCCTATATGGGAGCCAATACAAAAACTGAAAGAAATGATAGGTATCAGGAAAGCTGCACCTCATAAACCCATTATGTGCTGTTCTAAACTCAGCTACTGGTAGGTACTCTTCTCTCTGAGCCCAGTTTGTAGCCTGGATTTGTTAACATTTTGTCAAACTGTCACCGCTTAAGGTAGCTGAATTATCTATTGGCAGCACCTGTTTGTAATGTAGCCATGGATGTACAGACAACTACCACTACATTACTATGACAGTGAAGAACAAATAAACATGTCAAGATTAATTGCTAAATAGATTTATGGATGCCTTTTTTGCAAAGTTTAAAATTTTGATTTAAATTGAGTTAATTAACCACAAAACAAAGTAAATATTCAATGTTTCACCTCCCCCTGTAATGTTAATCCTGTCCAAATGTGACTTAAATATTATATTGCGCAAGTTAAAAAATAGAAGTAATGAATCAGTTTTGAAGACATTATAGAAAAGATCACAATTATAAAAGCTATTCTCCCCTTAAGTTACCAAAGCCCTGAAGAAGCAAGCGTTCCATCATCTATAGACAATGTGTCCCAACTGATGAACATCTGACTTCTCCCTTTGCCTTCTTCACTCTTCTGTCCTCGTCCACCTCTCCATCTCTCTCAGCCGTCTCTCCAGAATCTTCACCTGCTCCTCCAGACGAGCAGTTTTATCAGCTGGATTAGAACCACTCCAAGTCCCGACGCCCAGCACAACGCAGATGCACACCAAGACAGCCAGTCGCACGGCCATGGTCTCTGGGCCCACCCGGTGGTCACTTAGGATAAGTCCAAAACAGGTCAAAGCTATGCCCACCTTCAGCAGCCACATGGCCCGCCTCAAAGTGGAGGCAACCAATTGGAAGCCAAGGGAGATCAGCCAGTAGCCAATGAGAGCCACGAGGACCCACTGAGCAACAAAGATCAGCCCCTCCGGTGTCACTTTGTTGATAGGGCGGCCAACTGTGGGAAACAACAATGAGCGAAGACATAAGAATACTGCAATATCTGATCATTTCTCATCACAGTTCTTAAGGGGTCATAATCGAATGATGTGCTCTCCACATTCTGCTTATTGGCCAACGAACACGTACGCAGCTCTGTACAGTACATAAAAAGTATTCACCCCCCTTGGATGTTTCACCATTTTGTTGCTTTTATACATGAAATTATGATCAATATAATTTTGGCTTTTTGACAAGAATGTGCAAAAACAAAAACCTCTTTAATATCAAAGTGAAAACTGATTTTTTTACAAAATAATGTCAATTATTCAACTAGGTCCAGCTAGTTGATGCCAGCAGTGTCACAGTTAGTGAAATAGAGATCACCTGAGTGCAGCTAATGTGTGCCAAGTGATTGTAGTATAAAAACACCCGTGTCTGGGAGGTCCAGTCTCTGGTTCATCAGTATTCCTCCTACAACTGCAACATGAAGACAAGACAATCCAAGCAGCTCAGAGAAAAGATCATTGAAAAGTATAAGTCAAGAGACGGCTACAAAAAGATTTCCAACTCACTGGACATCCCACGGAGTCCAGTTAAATCCATCATTAAGAAATGGAAGGAGTATGGCACTTGTTTAAATCTGCCTAGACCTGGCCGTCCTCATAAGCTGAGTGAGGCAAGAAGAGGACTGGGGTGAGGGAGGCCACCAAGACACCTACGACCACTTGAAGGAGTTAAAAGCTTCAGTGGCTCAGATTGAAGAGACTGTACATACAACAACTGTTGACTAGGTTCTTCACCAGTCGAAGCTGTATGGGAGAGTGGCAAAGAGAAAGCCACTGTTGAAAAAAGCTCATATAAGATCTCGCCTGGAATTTGCCCAGAGACATGTGGGAGACTCCAAGGTCAACTGGAAGAATGTTCTTTGGTCTGATGAGACGAAAATTTAGTTTTTTGGCCATCAGACCAGATGCTATGTTTGGTGAACACTAAACGCTGCACATCACCACAAACACACCACCTCCACTGTGAAGCATGGTGGTGGCAGCATCATGGTATGAAGCATGGTGGTGGCAGCATCATGATGTGAAGCATGGTGGCGGCAGCATCATGATGTGAAGCATGGTGGCGGCAGCATCATGATGTGGGGATGCTTCTCAGCAGCAGGTCCTGGAAGGCTTGTAAAGGCAGAGGGGAACATGAATGCTGAACAATGTCAGCAAATCATGGAGGATAATCTGACTATTATTATTATTTTCCAGCAAGACAACGACCTCAAGCATGCAGCAAAAACTTCACAGAAATCTCATAGTAATATTATTTGTAAAACAAGTTTGAAAGTTCTAGTCAGATTCTTTTTTTTACTTTCTCAATAACATAAATAATTGTTAAGCTTATTAAAAAAATGTACTGGAAGTCGTGAGTAGAAGAGAACAAAAGCTGAGATATTTCTTAAACACCATCCCAAATCTAAAAGCTGAATAATGTTTACCATAATCACCCTTCTCATGACAGAAGTGAAAATGAGCGCTGAAAGAGCAAAGTTTTGATTTGCCGTCATCTTAAAACTAATCTGACCAAGACCTCTGAAAACAGAGGAATGTTAGTGTGAGTGAATTCAGCACCAAGGACAGAGTCACAGTGATGATGAAGTGGCTACGCTGAGCCTGAAAGGACATGTTTACACCAAATTACCACGATGTCAGTCACAACGGCTGCACCTGCTCATACTCAGCGCTGACAACACATCCTAACAAGACACTTTGTCTTTACAGGGTCAGTTCTACCACTTGGTGTTGAGGCTGTGGTGAAGAGTCGGGTCCACTGTGACCTCTGGGTGTTTTCTTATGTGTATTTTAGGCTACAAAATCAACCCAGGATGGTTATAATCCTCCCTATCTGTCTGTTAACTCCTCTTGGCTCTGCACAATACTTATTATACACACTTTAACCATGCTGCAACATATGTACTATTAATAATGCCCTAATAGCTGTGCCTAGGGAGTACTACCATGTACTGTAATTACAATAGCAGAATAGTAAAAACCAACACCAAGGCTAATTGGACTAAAACATGTTGATTTTTTAATGTGAATACATCTAAGTAGTGTATTTCCCCCCAAAAGCACACATATATTTCACAGAGTGTGAATATATTGGATTCAGTCAAGAAAATGAGCTGAGAAGTTTCTTGTCCACCTGCAGAATCAGATGGATTCCCACGATCAATGAACATGTCCTCAAACCTTCCCTGTCAGACCAGCAGTGTGACAGAACAGAAGCCACCAGGATCAATAGCCTCCCCTCTCCACGTTGTAATAAATCATCACCCCGTCTCTGGATGCGAGCCATCTCAACATATTGGTTGAGATACTAATATGAGGCTACAGTTCATTCAATTACCAAACCCTGTCCAAACACACTCACCAGAGCCGCTGTGTCAGCCGTGATTTATTTGCACAGATGATTTGTATTGAGCCAAATGTAATTACATGCACTCACAACAAATGGCGCTCAGGTGATGACGGGGATGTGGTCTCCAACAAAAACTCGGCGTAGGTCCACAGGTGTGTGAGAGCCAGGCAAACACAGGAGTCCATTGCAAGTAAGTATCTGCTGTTTGCTGAAGACCTTTGAACAAATCCAATGTATTCTTTATTAAACCTGAGTGTGAGTGGAATGATTTAAATGACAATGTGGCTCAGGCATGAACCAGCAGAGAGGGTCAAACACAACCACACTAGGGGTGGGGCGGTTCGTCGACGTAATCAACGTGTAAAACGTGCATCGATGCGTTGCTGTCTCATGGTAGCGGGAGTATATGGGGAGTATAGACTGGTATAGTGATGACGTATTTCTGTAGGCCAACCCGGAAAAAATGGCGCCAGTGGTTCCTTCTAAAATCCGCCTATATGGGATTTTTGCATTGGATTTTGGATCATTGCAGAAAATCAGCTCTGTGTCAAACACGTTTCTGATGCGTTGCTGTTTTGTTCAGCTGGATAATCTTCACAGATGAAACCATTTATATGAAGTTTGAAGCGTTAATGCAGCCGAGAGAAGTAAAAAGCTAACGCTATGCTATAGCGAACTACACTGCTGTCGGTTGATTTTGACGTCACGACCGTTATGCTTCATAGATCTAATCAGCGCTAACGACAAGCTAGCCAAACCGTAGCTTAATAAATTTTTATTAACCTGAAAAACTG
>OMNN01084197.1:0-25682 GCA_900302755.1 Chromis chromis | reverse complement strand
CCTCCTTACTTCAGTCTATCTTGGTAGAGCTTGTTCAGTTTGTCCCAGTTGGTGCTTAGGAGGCTTGCAGTCTCCTGGATCTTTTGGCCCTCTAAAGGCCGAGCCCCCAGCAGCATCTCCTCTCTGCGGGCCAGTGCTCCCTCTACTGGGCCGAGCAGCTTGTCGATGTTTTCTTTCACGTCCTGCGTGTGCGGAGGATACAGAGTTGGTTATGACTGAGGAGGATGCACTACACAAGTGACTGTAAGAGGACTGTTCAGTTGTTTCCCACTAAACACATTATTGCTACCAATTTCATTTATTTGTAGCCTGAAAGTTGCCAATGATTTTGTATGATATAGTCCTCAGTTTTGGTTTATAAGCAACGTGTAGATAAACAAATGTATGCAAACTGCTGCAGAAAAGGAATTGATCTGGACACAAGACAGGGGTCCCCAATCCTGGTACTCGAGGGCCGCTATCCTGCATGTTTTAGATGTTTCCCTCTTTCAACACACCTGATTCAAATGATCAGGATCGTTATCAGGCTTCTGCAGAGCTTGATGATGAGCTGATCATTTGAATCAGGTGTGTTGGAAGAGGGAAGCATCTAAAACATGCAGGATAGCGGCCCTCGAGGACCAGGATTGGGGACCCCTGGAGTACCTAGTAACAACAAACTTAGTTCGACCCTGAATGGAGATCTTTGTTGGATCTTTGTTGCATTGCATTTCAATTATTTATTTGTAAAACAGACAAACAAACAAAAAACAAAAACTACATATAGTTTGAAGAAATTTGCTGCTACTGCCTTTTAATATGGCAGACATTTTAGATATATAATATATGACATTTATGAGTGCATTTTATTTTGAAAAGTTACAATATTTTATAAACCATGTTCCATCAATGAGCTTTTATTAAGACAGTGTAACATACTTCAACAGGCTTTATTATTATCATTACATGTAAAATTCCTTCTGTTAGGGCCTTAAAAAAAATAAAATCCAGGCTACAATAGAGCCTCTTCTAAAGCTTTTAAGTAGTAGATATAATTATTTTGAAGGTTAGCTCCTCAAGATAACAAGAAAGCAATTGTGTGTTACTCAATAACTACAGAAGGAGGTTCAGCATGTACAGCATGAATCATGGTCAATTTAATGTTTTTGACAAGACTTTACAAAAAAGACTGGTGAAGTAGGCCTGAAAAGCTCCTATTAACATCTAACAGGTCTTATTGTGACAGTCTAGTATACAATCCTGGTAACACTTCATTATTATTCATATCATTATATTGCCATGCTGACAGCACAATATGAAATATCTCAGAACAAGAAAACAATCTCAACAAACAAGGGACCAAGATAATATTTCTTGTCATATTGACAGCAATATAAGCCTAAGTTATGTTTATGCATAGTTCATACCAAAAACTGGTGGTTGATTGTTTACAGTATTATTACAGATAAATGTAGTCTTTCAGACAGAAACTCTAAAGCGGTGCTGACCTTCAGGCAGTGTTCCTGCTGAGGCAGGTTATAATAAGCTGCAGGCCAGTATTCAGGAGAGTTCAGCTTGAAGTCCGTCTCTGACACGGAACGCAGCAATGCCTGCAGCTCTGTTAGGTATTCCTGGTTTTACACGCACACACGCACACACACGCACACGCACACGCACACACACACACACACACACACACACACGCACACACAGAAGAAGGCAGCAAACAAAACAGAGAGCAGAGCAGAGAGGAAGATCAGATTAGAAGAAGACTAAATGACTATGTATTGTATCATGCTTCTCTAACAAGGTAACACATCAAAGCAGATCACATTTTTATCTGATAGAACATCTACAAGTTCTAAACACTGATAATTAAAACCTCCAGATTGTTTTAGGGGTGTCAGATGCCATGCGATTTCTCACTGCGTCCAGATAAATGTTCTTCAAATACAATATTAATCCCTATTGAATATCACAATCACATTCAAGACTGTGCCAACTTGCTTTTAATTTATTCAGGTCTTTGATTATAAGTCAAATCTTGAAATGGAGAGCTGACAGGAACTCTACATCAGCCCTGACCCTGAGGCACAACAGTCTAAATCAGCATGGCAAACGAAGCTTCCCTTCACAGTGCAGAGATACTGGGATATTACCAATTGCCTCTGTTCTTCATTTCAACTCATTGTTATGCTTGTGTCGCTTGGGCAATCACCCCACCCTGTTAAATGACACTTTTTAAGTAGCACAAAAATCATTCTTACACATTAGCATTATTAGCATCCTCAGAGAAAGTCAATGATTCCTGCTGGCCTTTAGTGAACAAGTCAGCTCTGGGTTTGTCTGGTGTAACGTCTGTAGCAGGGGGGGCATCAAGTGCACAGAGGAGACTACTAGCTTTTAGCTTTTAGTTCCTCGCATTGGTCAGGAACCAGAAACTGACATTCTGATAATGCAACTTGATTGTGTCTATTCTTAGACCCTGTTCATCTTGCAAATGTCTTTTGACAGGGTAGAAATGTGGTAGAAATGGAAAGAGAGTTTTTGAATGCCCCAGTTTCTCTGCTTATACTAGCGACGTGTCTGTCACACTGGGTTATTGTGGATAAACAGCTTCTTATCATTTTCATCTTTATTATTAGCATCATTAGCAAAAAACAGATGTATACACACTCAGGGCAACCACATCTCTGAAAAATGAATTTAATATGAAAATGAACTTGGTATGCAGCTACCTATTGGTCCACATGGGTGACAACGAGCAACAGACTTTGTTTCCATCTTAGTGTCAGTCTCAGAATATTACAGTTCCATGACAGGTGGATAAGGGTCATGTGGTGTAACCAGTACCACCTCCAAAACCACCTGGACCTTGTGGTGAGATTGTTTAAAGGATAACTTCACCTTTGTTCTGTAAGTCTGTCTAAAAAAATCCTCAGATGTCCACCATAAGAGTTCATGGATTCTGAACATTCAACATGGAACATTTCAAATGTTACTTTTTTTTTTACTCCCATGTCTAAATGTATCCTGCTATCTTACTTTTTACCTCCTGAAGATGGGCATGACAGAAACATTTTGATGCCACTGCTGTGGTGTTACATCAGCTTGAAGTGTACAGGTGATAGGATCCACATAAATACAGTATCTAAAATCTTACAATAGCCAACGTTACCATCACAAGCTACGGTGAAAGCAGAGCCTCTTTGACCGAAGCTGCATTTTCACTCAAATGTCCATTAGTGAGAGTTAAATGGTGTTATTTGTTCATAGTTAGAGGTCTCGCTATAGGAAATAATCTGAACACTCTGGTGTCTTTTAGTACTGAATTCAATTTTTGGTCTTACCAAACGTCCACAATAGCAGATGAACTATCTAAATGTGACTGTTGAACTGTTGCCCATCTCTTACATTAACCCTCTAAACACAAACACTCTCTAGCGGCTCAGTTGTGATCAACAGTCACGTGACTATGAGACTGAACTAGGCTGAATAACAGGCTGTGTTTGCACAGAGCAGATAGGAGACAAGTATGGAAACAATTTTTTTTTTTTTAAAACATTGAAATCATTCTATAATATGAAAAGCCCCCATTTTTTTCTAGTATTTCTAGTATAAATGTGACAGGGGCACTGCTTGGAATTCATAGTGTTCAAGTCATTATTAACCCTTTAAGACTGAGTGCGTCATCGGCGACACATTTGGGCTAGCACACTTTGGAGTACTGTAATTATGTCACGGTTTGCGCTATCAGAAAAAATCCAACGGATATATTGACTGTATTTTGGCTGGTCATTACGGTAATTTCATTCCGCCCCCCAGGAATCCATTCGATTTTTTCCGATAGCGCAAACCATGACATAATTACGGTAGTGCTGAATGAAATTACTGTATCCGAATTAAATTACCGTATCCAAATTACATTTCTGTATCCGAATTAAATTACCGCATCTGAATGAAATTACGGTAATTTCATTTATGCTCAATTTCATTGTTTTTTCCACTAAAACACTAAAATCAAATTCCATTTTTGTGTTTTTCCTCATTTTAAACCATCATTACACTCTGATAAAAGGCAGTAGATTGTAAATAACTGCCAGATATTGAAAGTTTCTTCTGAAAAAAAATGGGCACCAGCACTCACAGGACATTTTCTGACCCTTTTGTAATCAAAATAAGAAAAAAAGACCAGGTGGACATTTTGAGGCTCAGGTCTTAAAGGGTTAATATGAGTATTCACTTTTGAACACTTTGGGTCTCAGAACATAAAATGCAATTTACAACAGAATGAACCAGAGCTGACAAGATAAAACAAAACAAACGGACTCCTCAGCAGTGCTATGTTATTGGGGAATACATCACTCTTAATTAAGTTACATCCTAGGAAACAAAAACACATACAGGTGGCAGTGGGGGTGTGAGGATTCCACTCTTGGATCCAAATTCATCAAACTGCTGAAGTCTCCTCCTTTGTATCTTTTAGATGAGATATGGAGAGAGAGAGAGCCCTGCCAGGTGGTTTAGTGGGTTCAGAAAAAACAACCCTAACCACATTTTAAACCGTGCCAGTGAAGCTGAGAGAAATGAAAAAGACAAAGCAAGTGTGGCTGTAGACAAGAGGCGTTTTCCTGAAGCTCAGGAGCAGTCACCTGTAACTCTTCAGTGTAATGAGATAAAGATAACTGGGAATCACATTGTGGAAAAATAAACAGGCAGATCATGCAAATGACAAGGCAGTTCATTTATTGTTTTATGTTTTGTTTTTTTTAATCTGAGTTTGTTTCATTCTGCAACAGGAAAACGCCTCAACAGCCACATTGTTTTGTCGCTTCCTCGCAGCTTTCTGCACAGATAAGCCTTCACGCAGCAGCTGCCAGCTGTTACTTCAGTGTTGGCACTGGAAGTGTGTACCATTGGGGATGGTCAGCGCACATGTTGCATGTCACCATTCAATCTTAGGCTTAGGTGTTCCAAGTGCATGGTGAGATAGTGTGTCCTTTTAATTTTGTAGGTTTCCATCCCCTCCTCCTCCCTCCCTGCTGCAGCCTCATACTGGGTGAACAAACTGGTAGACCAGTCTCTGAGACACGTCAGGCTTCCGGATGATGCCTTTCTTGTAGTATTGACGTATGGAGCGGCTCAGCTTGTCATAGTTCATAGCAGGTCGATTCTTTCTGAGTCCCCACAGTCTCGCGACATGAGCCGAGTCTTCGATTTTAAAAATACCTGGTGGGAATCACAAGAGGTTTGACGTTTTTAACAACAGGCCAGAAAACGTACAAAACAGTGTGTGACTGCTTTTAATTTATGTTCATTTAAAGAGAAATGTAGAGTTTAGTCCTCCACCTATGTCTATATTTCCTTTGATTTTTCCCTTTCTTACTGAAGCAAGCCAAGAAGGCATTTTAAAATTACAAACAATGAGAAAAAACAAAATACTTTTACTAACAAAATTATTTTAAAATATCTATTATTCTTGCTTTAAAATATGCTTTTTTATTGAACTATTGTACCAGATTTATTTTTGTATCTATTTATTGTATTAATGTTAAATTCTTAAGTATTTTTTTCTCCTATGTAATGTTGCTATTTTTGGAGCTACATTCCAATGTTTTAAAAATAATAATTCTTTGCATGCGACTTAAAATAGTGCTGCACGATGGCTCGGTTGTTAGCACCGTCACCTCACAGCTAGAAGATCCCTGGTTAGGACGCCTGGGATGTTTCTGTGTGGAGTTTGCATTTTCTCCCTGTGCAGCGTGGGTTTTCACCAGGTTCTCCAGCTTCCTCCCACAGTCCAAAGACATCCTGAGATTAACTGATTATTCTAAATTATCCGTAGGTGTGAATGAGAGTGTGCTTGGTTGTCTGTCTCTATGTGTAGCCCTGTGATGGACTGGTGACCTGTCCAGGGTGTCCCCTGCCTTCACCTGAGTTGGCTGGGATAGGCTCCAGCCCCCCTGTGACCCTACAGAGGATTAAGCGGTGTATAGATAATGGATGGATGACTTAAAATAGCAGCTCTTATGGAGTTGAAATGTCAGTTGAAGTGTAAACATTGAAAGTAGTTAAACTGTGAGTTGAGGGGAAAATAAACTGCATCACACAAGGAGTCAAAGTGTCAGCTGAAACAATGACAGCATTGTAAGTATCAGCTGAAATATAAGCACTGACAGGACGTTACCCGTCAGTTAAAGGGTAAGAGCTTCGAGATGTGAGCTGACATGTGATAAGTAACGGTAGATAAAGAAGCAGTTGAAGTTTAATGATGAATGCACTTTGGTGTAATAATGACGTTTAAGCTCTGAAGTTAGATTAATTGTAAGTTGAAGGGTAAGAGTTGAAAGCAGTTTAAATAAGATAGAAAAATAAAATGTGTATATTTAAAAAATATATAATAATAATTGTCTCCTTTCATTTAAATATGTATCTTCTAAAAACAAGGAGGAAATAAGTTCCCCCAGAATAGAGTTTAATTGCACAGCTGGATGGTTAAATGTCTGGAGTGTATTGCATTTTTTTTTTTTTAAAGAGTGAGATTACCTTTCTCTTTATTGAGCCAGCGGATGCAGCGTCCGTAGTTGTGAGGTTTGAGCAGGAGCTCTCTGAGGAACTGCCACAGATGAATGGGCTGACCCGAACAAGATGAATCTGCCTCAGACCACAACTCCTCGCTGCCTGCACAACAAAACAAAAACATGTGGTCCTTCATGTCAATGTGTGGTGATTCACTGATAGAAGATATGTACCCTGGGAGCCAAACGATTACTGACGTCTTTGATCAGGCACAGAGAACAGACAATATAAAAGCTTGATGTACAAGTGTATACAAGTTTCTGACCACGACTCAGCAGGGAGTTTATAAAAAGTAAATTCTAATGTTGGTTTTATAGGGGGGGAATTGCACTGTGCATTTTGCCACAATCACTGTGGCTAGCTAATATCTTAAAATAAACTGTAGGGATATTTGCATTGGAAACCATCCTACCTGTGGTTTTAGTATCTCCAACTGAACACCTCTCTTTCATCCAGGCAGCTGGAGAATAAAAATAAAACAGACATTCAAATTAAATTCACGTTTTAAACCCTCCCAAGCTTTACATAAACACATGCAGACTCTGAACAGTTCACCACAGCCAAACATTAGATCATAAACTCATCAGAGGAGGTGCAGCAGGCGACAGTGAACATGTTAGATAAATATGACGCACGTACCTGACTTCCATATGTCCAGGTGTGCGTGCAGCGTGTCTCCACACTGCGGGGAGCGCTGGCGAAACTCCTCCTCGCTCATGGCACACAGATCCTTCCCTGTCAGATCCTGGAAGGCCTTTCCTGCATGAGGCAACCTGTACAGATGTTCAGTCCACAGCAGCCACTTCTGGACGTTCCCTGTGTTCCACTCTATAGGGTCTAAAGGCAGACAGAGATATGAAAGCGGTGAGAAAACCTCCAGCTGCCACCACAATAAATTGCTTTTCGTGAGATAAAGTCATGTGAAGTCGAGTCAGTTACATTTCTATTTTTTCAGCTTTGCACTGTGTTTATTTTCTTCGGCAACTTTAACAGAATAAATCTACTGAACCCACAAGGTAATCATTCTTTTATGCCACTGCAGTTCTAATCAGTAGAACAGATGACTGGGGATCATATTGGTTTATGACAGCCAGAAGCCGTATAATACATTAAAAAAACGCTTTCCCTGTTTGCTTTACGAGCAAAGCGAGACCTCGCCCTAAAGACTGTGTACACGTCTGCTGGCAGGAAAAGAACCATCACTGTCACAACCCAGAAGAACTCATGCAAAGGTCAGGATTAAACAGATCCTGGAGCAGGCAAACACAACGTTGCATCAGTAAGGATATGATTCAGATGATCTGTCATCTTGCCTGCGCTATTTACACAAATATGTGTTGATTTTGGGAGTAAGACCCAGTAGCTTAAGTATCTTTGAATCAGTAATCCTTTATTTGCAAATACTGAGCGACACTTTGGGGGTTTTTTTGCTCATGAAAAATGCCTTGTTTGCTTTTAAGTTTAGTTTCTTTGTCAGTTATATGCCTCAGTACTGTAACACCACTCCTGAGGATGACAAAGTGCAGTAGCAGGTGTGGTGGAAAAGCAGCCTACCTGGGGTGATGTTGAGCAGTTTGCAGGCTGTTTCAATGTCCTTCAGCACTTCTCCCACAACCATGCTCTGCACCTGCTCCAGAGACTGCTCCTCCTCCTGCCCCTCCAGCCCAGGAGAGAGTCCCTGTTCCTGGCTGTCGATGACGGGACACTGCTCTGGTTCCTCTTGAGGCTCCATGCGAGTCGGGGGTAGAGGTAGCGTTGGGGAAGCCTCTGAAACTTTCACCAACCACGTGGCCTCTTCGGTGAGAAGCATGTCAAAGCAGGAGAGGTAGAGGCCTGGCACTCCACGCTCCAGGGTTTCCACGTTCGGCTTGGTATCCCCCATGTCCCAGGGTTCTCCAGAGCATCGGTTTCGCTCCAGGAAGTCCTCTGTCATCCCGATTCGGGATCCATACACTGTGTCTCCTGATAAACTGCCCACTGGGTTTGACATAACTGATACCTGAAGATAAAGGAGAGAAAAGACATTCAGTTTCTAACCTGTGATCTGCACATGAACTAAAACTTTTAAAGCCTATGCAAAGTATCTATTAAAAAAGGTATTTTAAATTATTCCAAACAGTGTGAACTCAGAAAAGTTCTCTGACAAAACTTTACAACATTCAAGTAGTTAATTACCATAATACCTTTACCAGTAATTCCTCTCCTGCAAGCCTCTGTCTGCTAAAAGAGCAACTGTTCTCGTTTTGAAAGAAACTCCATTAGAGTGGCTGCAGGCAAGAATGTGTTGTTCAGAACTGAGGTGGGACTGTGCTGCTCGATGCTCTATAAGAACCCCTGAGTCTCATGGAGATGCTGGGGAAATGACCCTCAAGAGAGTTGAAACACACACAGCGCTGACGGGCATGGGGCAAAATGGATTTGACTGAGTCCCTTATTTGTGGGTCAGTGGCCCAGAATGGCTCATGTCCTGGGGGTGGGTGACTTGTATTGAGACCTGAAGCAGCTCTGGCGTCTGCCTCGGCTTTCAAGGTGCCGTCTCTGCAGCCCTCTGTCTCCACTGTCAGCTGGAGATTTTAATCAAATAGAAGTTAGATAATGTGGAGACGAGCATGCACAAGATCTCCCCAAAACCACATGTTTGAAAACAACCATTTTATGAAGACTAGACTCATACGAGAAACAGTTTCTTTTTGATAGGAGATTATCATTAAAGGTGTGCATTTATAGACATACACTGTAGCACAAGGGTAATCTTGCATATGGCAACCCATAATGTGTACCTGCCACAGCTGGCATATGGGAAGACACACTGCTGTCACACACCAGGTTATCAGTGGTGGAGGCTGATGCCACAGTAAAGGATGTGTGCTCCCACAGAGCACATGTTCAAGGAGAGTCATGGCTTGATTGGTCAAAAGACAAACAATTAAAGTCTCATAAAATTTGCAAAATGATTGACTCCAGCTGTCAGGTCAAAACCAAGTGTTAGCTTAAGTCTGAAATGAATGAAGGTAGCAGGTGGCATGACTTGAATGATTTATTCCATGTGATAAATGTGAAAAGGTGAACATTTCAGTCACATTGTGCTGGTGAGGGTTGATGTTTTTGCATCTGGAGTTTCTCTTCTACTTTTTTCCTCAGTGTGTTGCCGTGTGGATTCACATTTACAAAGATCATAACCCTGTGTTGTCTTTGCATTTTCTTATAACTCTACATATTTACACTGTTACCAAACTGCCCTAAAGTTCAATGAAGTTATCGTCCCTGCACCCACAACAAGAATCCTCTTTCTAGTTCTTGTTCCTCGGCCCCCCGTTGTAAAACCTTCTCCCCATTCCTCCTTTTATCTCTAAACTTCTCCTAAACTATAACCCAACCTCCCTTTTACTCCATCAGGAGTCAGATTAAAAGCCACTGGTATCCCAGCCTGCTGCTGCGTGTCAACTCTGCTCTGTAACAGCTTGCGCTAAGCCCATTAGCAAAGCAAATTTAGCCATATTACCTTCTTCCAAAAGGAAGAGGGGGCACAAGAAAAAGACACAAACACACACCCCTGGGGAGAGGGATTAAGACCCTGACTGATCTCTAAATGAGTTTGGTCAAGACGCTGATATTCATTTCAGGAGCATTAGAGATTGCTCCATTTACTCAGCAAAGTCAGCCTTTGACACAGAACCAAAGAGGACTCCCTCCATGCAGGCGTCCACCCTGGGAACCATACTTTTTCTACAGGCTTGGTCTCATTTAGCATAAAGAAGTTGATTATTTGAAGTAGAGTTTGTATCATTTCCATAGATTACATATGATTTTTATTTTCTTATTTGCCTTTTTTCTACAAATACCTGAAACAAACAGACCACAGAGCAACTTGTGCTTATTTTCACTGGTAAAAACTGCAAAATCGAGTGTAAAAGTTGCAACCAATCCTGCTTAAAATTAGCCCGTGGGCTAATCCATCATTGTTGCTGAGCAGTTATGTGACAGAAGTCAGCTAAGTGTTTAAATTAAAGTTAATGAGTAGTGATTAAAACAGCCACAAAGTCTAGTCTTGTTTATCTTAGATAATTCAGCCTGAGTTGAAAAAGAAAAGGTCACAGATGAGCTCAGAAACCATCTATCTAATGGTGACCGAAACGTTGAGCGAGTGCTCCGCTGGTGTTGTTTGAGTCTGGAGTTAAAGGAGTGTGTACAGCCAGGCGTGACTGTTTGCCATGTGAGCGTTAGAGGGAGATCTTTTTTCTTCCTTGTTATTGTTTCTCATGGGAAACTTGGACCAACTAAGGAAGTCATTGTTCCGAGAACAAGGATAAAGGAAGGAGCTTCATCTTTGTGTCAAGCTCCTCTTCGTTCAATACGACCATTGCTCGGAAGAAAGTCTGCTGGTTTGGGGAAAGTGATTTGGATCTGTGGATTGCTGCCGTGGTTCATTTTTTATGACAGTGGTGACATGTGCAGGTGCTCTGTTCACATCATAAATTAGAATCAGGTGTGACAGCAGTCTACTTTTAGGTATTTACTTATCTTATGAACTGCAAATAAAGGTTGATTTTATGTGCTAATGGCTGCAGAGCCTCACAATACTTGTAGTGTACAGACCTTCACAAGTCCCCATTTCCTATCTGTCTAACTTACATTGTGTTATATTCTTTTCACCCCTGGGCAGCTTGTATTAACTGCCAGTGGGGGATGTTGGTGTACTCGGTGATTCATTTCTGCGGTTAGTCAGGTGTGCTGGCATTAGGCCAATATCCTAGGAAAGTAAAACAATGGAAATGCCGTCCC
The DNA here is from genome assembly GCA_900302755.1 of Chromis chromis. Lineage (NCBI taxonomy): Eukaryota > Metazoa > Chordata > Actinopteri > Pomacentridae > Chromis > Chromis chromis. Next base: position 14,342 of record OMNN01084197.1, on the reverse strand, counting down.
ATTAGTCCAAATGAATTATGACAAAGGTCTGTAGTTACAGTTAAAGATGCTGATGATAAACATCAAAACAACTAAGACCTGAAGATTGAAGGCATAGTGAAGGCAGACAGAGAGATGAAGCTGTCACCTGCTTTATCTGAAAATATGAGGACTGTCACTATGTGGCCTGAGGCATGTAGTTCTGGATTGAAAGTGCTAATTGTCAGGAGATTAGAAAGAACTGGTATTTACGAGAACTTTTAGCTAGTTACACAAAAGAATTTGTATAATCAGCAGCTGTGTGAGAAAGCGCCTTTTAAAACCTTGATATAATCAGCAGCAATGTGATGATGTAGATAAGTGAGACAGATGAATTCCACCACTGGTCTGGTCATTATGAGCTAATAGACTGACAAAGTGTGTTTACCTTTCGAGAAAGTTTTCAAAAAAAGTTGAAATATAATATAAAGATTTTACATTTGAAAAGCAAAATCCTACAAGTTTCCATTCACATAAGGTTTGAATGGCACTCATGTCATTGCTCCCAACTGGTAAATTAGCATTAAACAACAGTTGTTCTAAATGCATTTGCTGGTAAAACAGCAGTGGATGGAAACATACATCAATTCACAGTATTTTTGCATATTTGTTGGTGAAATTTGAACTAAATTTGGATGGAGGCTGCTTCTTAAAAGGTGCTGGTCATATCTTTGAAAAGCTTCAGAAACCCTGTATCTGACCATTTCTTCTTCATGATGAAACTGCAGGACAAAAGAGCCAAACTTTCCTTTTTCATTCTATCCACAAATAATTTGGTCACTTTTCACGGTACAAAAAAAAGGTGTTTAAATGTTTAAATGGTATCTTTCAGTGTGATACAGCCTGATGTACAAAATCCTTTAGAATGAATCCTGATCGTGGTAACCCTAAAGCCAGAATCATTAGGTTTTCTGGGCTTTCCATCCATCATTGCTTTAAACACCATTTATCAGGACTGCCTTGACCGAATTTTATTAAATTTGGTACAAATATTCACGTGGACACAAGGATGAATTCATTAGAACTAGGTGGTCAAAAGTCATGACCTCAGAAAAACACATTTTTAGTCATAACTCAAGAGTTCATACACTAATTTAAAATGATAAAGTGATGACATTTTATATTCAAAAGGTCAAAGGTCAGGTCTGGACTAGGGCCGAATATCTGAATATCCGAATATTCGGTTGTTGTGGTGGTATCCGGATAATAATTTTGAGATCCGAATACTCGGCCACACCCTCCCAGCCAGCGGCACGCGGTTCAGGAGGCGGGAAAAGGAGCCGACAGAAAGGCATGGCGAGGACGCTGCTGCTGTGCTACCGCCAAAAAAAATAAAAAATAAAAAACAGCAGGAGATATCCATGCTAATGCTGTCGGACTCCGATGATGAACACCCTGAGCAGCAAGATCGAAGTGCTAAGCGAGAGATGGAGCAGTATTCGTACCCCGCCACCGCCCAACGAGCCAAATATTCGAATATTCGTCATTAATTGGACCCGAATTTCCAAAGCACAGAAATTGCTATTCGGACCAGTCCTAGTCTGGACAAACATGGACGTAGAGTGCAACTTGCAGTCTCTCCAGGAATTTGCGATGTTGCGATCGCAACAATTAATGCAAATTCAACCAATCTCCGTGAATTCTGCGCGACCTTGCAATTTTGGCCAATCACCGTGACTTTTCCGCAATTTTGGCCAGCCTCCCGTGAGTTCCACCAATCATAGCAGTCCCCAGCGCAAACATAATGCACGTACGTCACCAAATTCACTTCCTTGTTTATGGTTTGAAGATGCAGACATGTGCGATAGTAATGTATCTCACTTACCAACACAAATTACTGCTAAAGACCGTGCAAAACAATTCCCTGATGTTCTTCACGAAAGCGGAGGTAAACTGTTTTGCACCCCGTGCAATATTGTGGTGGAACACAAACGAAAATCATCGATTGACAAACACTTTTCTACCGCGAAACATATTAGGAGAATGGGTGAAACGAGCGCACCACAGACCAGATAAATCATCGTGACGGAAGCTGTTGCATCCAGATCTGTCGCGAGCATTGGGTAAGTTAGATTAATTAATTGACGTGACAAGCTGTGAGCATGTGTGTGTGAATACGTGTGTGCCAGGATGTGAAATTAACCTTTTAAACCACTGACAGATATGTCCAAATATGATTTGTTCAATAGTAAATGAAAATAGTAAAAAAGCTGTCTTCAATTTATTTAGTTGGATGTGTAATGAAATCAGAGGTCGCGAACATGAACGTGTGAGAGATGTCACCAAGGCAGAGGAAAGAGAGGAGCAATTTTCACTGTCAATTTCATTGCAACAAATACGCTTAAAACATCGCAACTTACATCGCAATTTTTTAGAAAAGCTGCCGCGAATTCAGGCATTTTAGGCCGCAACAATCTTGAAAAACGCCCGCGAAATCCTGGAGGGACTGAACTTGACCTGGTTGCTGGTACTTGCGTTGTTTTTGCCATGGACTGTATATAAAAACATAACGACCATGACTTCCCCCAGTGGTTGGTGGGCTACTAATTTGAAACCTTGAGTTTGGAATTTGGCTTTGGTCATCTTGATCTTTTGAAACTAGATTGAGAAACTAGAAACTGAGACCACAAACTCATTAGGAAAATGTCCACCGATGTAACAGATCAAGGATGAAGTAGAATCATTTTGTCATAGATTTCCAAACAATCAAGACTTGTTTTGACAATCAGAGGAGTCGACCCCTGCTGGCCACTAGAAATAATGCAGATTCGAAGCACTTCTGCACTGGCTTTACTTTTCAGACCAGAGGCGATGTCCTTCTTCTATATACAGTCTGTTTTTTTGTTAGCTTTTTGAGGGTAAGTAGTTAAACGTTTTTGGGAGAGGTGGTATTTTCACCCCATATCATAATGTGAATCATAATGGTGTGCTTTGCCATATGTAGAAGACAATCCAATTAATCTTGTTTTACATTTTAGGAGGGAAGACAAACAATGGCCTTGTAAAAACAAGCAAGCCATGTAAGTCGCTTATAGAGTCAGCGCAGCTAATCCAACAGAGTCATGATGTAGAGTAATGATGTAGATTTGCTGGCCATGAATGGGAGGATAATAATGCACCTGCAGCCTCCGAAATAACAGCGCTCACAGTCCAGTTCTGTTATTTCTGTTTGGAATTACTCTTGTTGTCTTGGGGAGCAGCCGTTGTATTTAATTTCCACCTTTAATCAAAATCATAATTAAATCCCCTGTCTTATCATGAACAGCAGTGACGAATCTGTTTTGATTGTGTCAATTTATTGCTGTGGTTTTTTGGCATCTAACTGCCAACAACCTCCCAGACACCTTTAATCCAACCACATGTTGCATTTCATCGGTCTGATTACAATCTAATATGTAATTTCAAGTACATAGAAACTAGCAAAACAGGTAAGTGTAGATGAGACACAGAGAAAACACAAAAAAAGCAAATAGAAATGAATCAGTAAATTCCTAACCATTTTATAAATCATTTTATATATAAGATTGGTTTAATGTGTCTTTGTTTTTAATTCATAGCTGTCATTAAATAATTAACACTGTCTTGTTGTACATGTCTGTATTTTTTTTTAAATGAATGGTTGATGACATGTTCTTGTCATCTGTCCATATCAATTCCCGTATGTTGTTTTTATACTATTTGGTGTGCCCAAATTTAAAAGATTTTTGGATTGTAAATTTTCTTGCTGACCAAACATCTGATCATTTGCTTTAAGTTTGTATTTAAGTTAATAATGATCACAAATGACTAAAATTCTGCAACCACTGTTTTCCCTCTGCTGCTCAGAAGACCCCCACTATTTTCTCTGAAAGATGAGATGATGATAATTATCAGTTATCAACAGCAGTAACAGGAAGCTGCACAGCGTATATGTGTTCTATTTAAATATTCACAAGAAAATCTGGTTGAATCCCAGCAAACCACAGCTTGTGTAAAACAAATGTCCCCCCCTTTAAATAACAATAATAATCCTGTGAAAAAGCAAACAGACACACATTAAATATTCAGATCTTGTGTAAGCAGCGGCTTCTTACCACGGCAGAGATGCTCTGATGGCCGTAGGGAAGGGTTTGACTGGATGGTAGAAGATGCAGCACAGCTTCCGATTAACACTCGTCTCAGACGGGACGCCCGGGTGCCACCTGAGGACAGAGGTGCAGCAGGAGCCAGCCTTCAGTCTACTAACTCCTGATGACTGTCGCTGAGCGAACAGCCTGAGGCCTCAGACCTTCCCAGGCTTTTTTTTTTTTTTGGTGGCAAAATTACACTTAACCTGAAAGTCACAGCCTAAAGCACAACTGCAAACTAAACCTCAAGTGAAAGTACCTGCTGGGGGTGTGGACAGAGTGAGAAGGAGGCAAGTGACTGGCTGAGTGAGTGCAAAGGAATTCCAGCACCATTGACTGCAATTTATATTTATAGGGCAGTTGTGTTTACTTATGCACACACAACCCTGGATGTGTGTGCGCGTGTGTGCGTGCGTGTGTGTGTGTGTGTGTGTGCGTGTGTGTGTGAATCCACTTGCAGATTAGCTAAGACCTCCTCAAACACTACTATTTGACCTCAGTGCTTAGGTGAGAGACAATTCAAAGTGATAAGATATTATAGAATATAGAAAAAACTTTGTAAGCTTTGCAGCTAAGTGCTTCCAGGTGAAGCGGCAGGAAGCACCTATAAGGACATACATTGAAATACAAAATCGGTGTAATTTACTTATACACACAAGAAAAAAGGAATTGTAGGACCAACTTCCACTTCAATGGATTGCTTCAAATGCTAACATGTAATTGAGTTTAGTTTATCCAAAATTAAGTTAACAATAATTGGCAATTGGCACCGGTTTAAGTTAAATGTACCTAAATGATTTGGTTGGCAAGTCAACTTGAAGTCTCCAGTTTTTCCAACTTGTGTATTCTGTTTACCTAAAGTTAAAATGTAAACATAATTTTGTTATTAGAGTTCAATTATGACATTAAAGAAGCAAAGACATTTCTCCTGTGATGTCGTGTTTCCACCAACCTGGTGCTAGTTCTCGTTCGGAGCTAGTGCTAGTTCGGAGCTTTGTTGGTTCAAACTCCGTTCCTCCTAAGAACCGGTTTGCGTTTCCACTGGTCAGGAGCCAAGTTGGAGCCACGCCATTAAGTCACCAGAAGCCATCTAAGCTTGTATCGATTACATAGCGGTTAAACAAACACAATAAGTTGATGATAATATCTATGTTTATCTTTATAAAGATGAACATCTTTATGAAGAAACTTCCATGTGTGCCGGGATTCATTCCAATACATCTGATCAGACCAGGGACGTCCTGGAGAAAAAGGACACATATTATCACTTATGTGTCCCTTTCGGCGCTTGTGTGTCCCTCTGCACAGCTGATTGCCGGTCACTATAACCCCGCCCCCAGCTCCCGAAGCACTTGGTTCTTAGCTCTGGCCCAGCAAAGAGTTGGTTCTTGCTAAGAACCAGTTTTTAGCACCTGGAGCCGGTGCTTCGGCGGTGGAAACATAAAGAACCGGTTCTTAGTCAGGCTCTAGCTCCGAACCAGCACTAGCACCAGGTCGGTGGAAACACGGTATGAGAGAAACCACAGGCCTCATTCTGAGTAAATATGCTATAGTTATTATGAGGGCTCAGCAAAGTGAAATTAAATATCTTCCAAAGTTTCAACTTACTACAATGTTTTTTGGGGCTTCTACATCATTGACAGCATTGAGCTAGAGTGGAGAAATGGCCACACAAAGGGGTCCTTCATACTGAAAGACAGTAACTAACCTGGTTGATTTGTCTAAATCAGACTGCTGAATCGTCATATTGAACTTTGGAATTCATTTTTGCAAGGATTACTGATTTTTGCCCTCTGGCACTTACACTGAAATTGCTTTAGGAAGGAATCTCTTTGTGGCCAGAGGAGCGAATAAAACATTGAACAGTGCTTTCAAGTGTACTTGCCGACATGCAAATTGTTGGAGAAAAAAAAGAGCCTAACCTTCAAGTAAAAACAGCAATAATACAGAGCAAAAGTAGGAAAATAATGTGTCAAAAGAAAAGTACTTATTACGCACAATGTCCCATTTCAGAACTGTATTATAATATGTTAGACTCATTGTTTCATTGTTGAAGCAATTAAAATGTAAGAAGCAATGTAAAGATGGAGTAGACAATGGTTCTGCAGGTGTTTTCATTTATTCAGCCCAATTAGACGTCTTCTCAGAACCGTGTGGGTGTGACATTTCCCTCACTCACCACCCGAGTTACTGTTATGGCATGTTCTTTTTAAATTATTCTTACGATTAAATAAAGTTTGTTCACTTGATGTAATTTCCAACCAACTTTAACTTTATTTATTTATTAGTTGTAGCCTAACCAGACAAAGTTAAAACACCTGTGTGGGTGAAGATTAAAGAAGATTAAAGCAGTTAATGAAGGTTTAACTGCTTTATATATTGTGAATCTGGCATCATGTATAATTTGTCTGTAAAAGTAGGTAGCACAGTGAAAAGCACCTCATCCACTTTTAAATGTAGTAATGTTAAGTGGTAACAGCATCGTACTGTACAAGTACCTCAAAATTGTACTTGTAAGAGTTCAATTATACCTCTTGCAGACTGAAGTAAAGTCGCTGTAAGCTACAGCCTCATTTTTAAACATAGGCACGCTCCCAGTAAAACAACCCCAAAATAATCAATTTCTTTCTTATCATTGCGTTAATTGACAACATTTTTAACATGTTAACATGTTTAACATCTTAAGTGCTACGCAGTAGTGACATATGTTGTGAATTGGAGCTATAGCTAAATAAAACTTGAATTGAACTGAACATTTTTGAAACCCACTTAACCATATTGTACAGGTTTTATTTAATAACTGTAGATGCTAAACTTTTATCATTTGCAGCATTTTATAATTTATTATACATATGTTAGCATAAAACATGAGCTTAGCATTATATTCCACTTTCCAAACATATTCTACAAATCTGAAGCACCCACACTATTGCCAGTGTAATAATGTAATAATTTGATCCAACATGTCACACAGGAGTTACATTTCAGGTTTATTTTCAAAAGTAAGGAGTGCAGGTTTTGTCTCATTTACGGTGGTTTCCCAGCAGCACATATACAGCAAAGTGCATTTGTTTAGGTTGCATGGGTGATTTCATGAGCAAATAAGCTGCAGAAAAAAGCATGTATTAAGGTCTCTATCTCTGGCCAGTACTTCAGATTATTGGCCATGCATGGACAAATGGACAAAACAATTGACACCCACACATCTCTGCTTTTAAACTGGTAATTATTTTTTCTTTGTTTAGAATTAGTGCTTCCTCGCCACGAAGGTGAAAACAGTGTGCGTAACTCTGTTTGCTTTAACTGCGAAGTGATGCCATGTAATGAAAAAAGTGGTTTCCTTTACAGGAGTGCTTTGCGTAATTTAAACCTCTTTAAACAATGTAGCTCTGCCAAAAGCATAGAAATAACAGGCATAGTGAAAAGGCTTTTAAAGAAAAGCTTGTTGTTACCACAACAGTGGTCACTCACAACAATGAAAGTACTTCAAGACTTCTTTATATCTTATCTTTTGCTTCTAATCTCACTTTTATTTATCAGGTAAGCCGCTAAATGGCCTGTCCTCTGATAGCACTCGCCAATTCCTAAAGTTTCTTGGGTTTTTTTTCAGTTCCAGGACATATTTTCTATTCTTTTATTTCCAATGCAAGAGCTGTGAGTTTGATATGGTAAACCACACAGTGTGAATGGATTGATTGTGAGATATGGAAAGGGTGTGCGCAAACTGCGTCAAGACTCCTTAGCAACTGAGTGTTTGTGGACACACCAAATCAAACTGTGAGCGAATGGCAGCCTCCATTCATTGGACATTTTGTTATGAAATTATAAATGTGTGAATGCATAAATGTGCATGTGAATGTATGCATTTGTACACACAAAAACGTTTACTTTATGATATTGCACACAACTGAATTGGCTCATAATTAAAACTGCATGTATATTATTGTTTTGTTTTTATTTTAATACCTTTACGCAAAAAGAAATGATTAAGATTTCAATGAGGACAAAATGTCTGTTTGCTTTTGGCTTGAAACGCATCCATTCCATCAACAAAATTTGCATGGCAGTTTCTTCGACCTTTTTCTTGGCTCTAGAATAACATTTTCATGGTTGAATGGCAATGATCTAAAAGAAGCTAACAAGAGATCTTTGATATGAGTGATGATTGTGCAGGTGTCTCTGCTGTACAGGTGTCAGTGACCCACCTAAGTTGTCTTAGCAGTGTCAATAAACACGTACATTTGGGCCTCAGTGTCAGCTTCATTGAGTGAACATGTTTTTCTAATGTCAGGATGAAGATGAAGTCAGTTATACTCTCATAATGTGGTTTTGACAGCTCTGCAAACTGTTTGGGAGGGTGATAAGGTAAATAAGGAATAAAGAGAACTACAAACTACTTTTGCTACCTACATGTGTCATCCCACATTCATCGGAAATTCCGCTGAATGCATTTATCACATCATTATTATTAACGGGGCCTCATTAAATTATTTCCTCTTGGCAGTGATGCATTCACCTGTAACATTACTGTTCTAGTTAAAATCCATTTCCTGGTGATCTACTCCAACAGCCGGGCAACATGCCAGGGCAGTACGCTGCCCATAAAAACAGTTGGTGCTGCAGAGGCATGCCTGATCATGCACATGTGCAAAAACTAACTGATTTGAGGTCAAAAGATGGTGTGTAGTGTGACGATTGAATTGCAGAGGTGTAGGGCAGACATTACATACTGTGGTGGAAGTGTGCTGAGGTATTTTAATCCTTGCTATGCTTTCTCCCTGATGAGGTTCTGACAAACTGGACAAATACCTGTTCGTAGTTGCAACAGTCAATGTAGATCAGTGATGCTCATGCGGCAGGTATAGCCTGGCTCTACACATCAGAGTTTAAACATTTAATAGCGAGACAAAACTAGACAAATAGTAGATTTTAGATATCCCCAATGACATTATTGTACATGGGGTTTCTCATTGCAGCTGCAGATCTCCACAATTCACACTGTGGATATCTGAATTATGACTGGTTTAATTCCGACTAGTCATGCTTCTTATTCACGATATTTTTAATTCCCATCAGTTCAAGATATCTACATTGTTCTTTTTAGATATTTTTAATGAAGTTTTAACTAGTCAGAATGTTGTTGATATCTTAAACTGAACTTATGACAAGTTAAAATAATGTTATAGCTATCTCAAACTGGAATTCTGCCTACAGTCGAAATGTAATTACAAATATCTTGAATTAGAGTTTTGACGAGGGAAATAACTTTACAGATATCTGTAGTCACATCAGAAGCTACAGCGGGTAGGAGGCGTGGGCAACTTGCTTTTCAAACATACTTGGCACTGCAGCCATAACCACATGGTAAGCCGTTTCACAACCACGTCTGTGTTTTGAGCACATCTAGACTTTGTTGTAGGTTCTTAAGTGTGTCTTGAGACAAAAAACATTACGATATGCTGTAAATTATAAGCACTAGTCTTTAATGAACAACGGTCTTACTCTCCATGACTTCCTGCTTTGCTGATAAGCTCTTTCTGTTTAATGGTATTTTTTAATTAACTTATCCACCGCAATAACTGCCATTGCTTCTGCAAACACTGCCAGAAGTTTTATTCAAGATATCTATAATAGATATCTTCCTTTTCAGCATTAATTACTTGTGTGCCATTTCATGGCAGCAGAAAAAAGCTGTAAACACTACGCTGACAAAATTTGCTAACACTCTCTGGCATATTTACAGGTGCAGGAGTTATAGAGTAAAGTTAGCATTCATTGTAAATTATGAAAGAAAGAAGCTTTTATTTGTCACAAATACATTTTTACAGCATTGTAAAATGTTGTTTTCGCATATCCCAGTTGGGGTCAGAGCGCAGGGTCAGCCATGGTACGGCGCCCCCTGAAGCAGTAAAGGGTTAAGGGCCTTGCTCAGGAGCCCAACAATGGCAGCATTGGGGTTTGATCCTCTGACCTTCTGATCAGTAGCCCAGATACTTAACCATTGCCAACTAGCACTAAGAGTACTTCAAAAAGTTCTCTGCCTCTCCAGAAAACGTTACAGAAGAAAGATTCCTCTTGCATTATTTTTCAACATAGTCTCCTGGTCCACCAATGTTCAAGCTTAGCTATCCCTTCATGGAAGGAGGTCACATCTTGGGCCTCCAGATGCTTCTTAACAGCATGCATGACTTCATCAGCTCTCTGAAAATGGTAACCACACAAGTAGGGTTTCACTTCAGGAAACAGATAGAGGTCAGACGGTGCAGGTCGGGTGAGGAAGCCACATTTGGCTGCTTCTGCCACCTGTACTGTGTGGATGGATATACTGTTCTGGAGCAACAACACACTGACTTGAAGCTTTCGTAAGGCTATATAGGATACAGTTATACCCCAAAATGGGAGATACGAGGCTGAGAACTTTTTGAAGTACCCTCATATGTATGTTTGTGGCCACCTGATGAATGTGAGTCCAATAAGAAAACACTTGTAGCTCTATTTTTGTTCTTTACCAACTGCTGAGGTAAATGTCTGTCTCTTTAGCAAACAAATGCTCCATTATGTTCAGCACAATGTCATTTCTGTCTTCTGTTTGGGGCTGAGGTGGAAGTTCACTGCACCTTTTTCACTAGAAACAACAAAACAAACCCAAAAGAGTAGAGAGAGTTAACCAAAATGGTACATTAGCAGCCTCTAAGACCAAAAAAATCTGCTGAAAGACGCTAAAGCTGCTCCAGGGAGCTGAGGTGAAGCATGGTCATGTCAATATTCTTTGTGGATTCATCACTTCAAGTGGAATTGTGATGATGTCACGTGATCCATTGTTAATACACAAATATTGGTCAAAGCCACTTTTATTATATCAATAAGATAAGTGATAATGGCCCAAAGATAAATAGTTCCCAGTTCTCAAGTCTTAAAGTCTTCCAGCCTTTACATGCTCACAAGGCAGAATCACACAGTGAAACCTAGAGCTAGAACAGCTGTATTTTCTGCTGTTTAACTCATTTTTATTTTATATTCTTTCAGTTGTCCAGTGTTTTGATTATTGTTACATTGTTACATTAATTTGCTTAGTGGTATATAGTGCCCCACTGAAGCCTTAGCATGTACTAAAATGTTAATCAGGTGTGTTTACTGGCAACCTTTATCATTTATTCAGTTTCATGTCACATGGTTGGTGGATGTTTTCCTCTGCAAACCAGCAGCACTGCGGTCAGACAACTAGACAAATCGATCAGCTTAGTTCCTACATTACATTTGTGCAAGCTTGTCTGCACAGTTATTTGTTTCTATTTCTGTAATTTAACCTTTCCTGGATGCAACTTTGCATGTCACAATACAAAGGAATGTGTTGGCAGAGCACAGCTGGAACCACAGTAGATGGTGTGATATTGATTTTGCGTGCGGTAAAAAGACACGTCCAAGAGACACAGTCGCTATTGTTTTCCCAAATTGCCAGGTAAAGTGCCAAAAGAACTGGAGACACGTGCCACTAATCAACAGGCTTAATCAACCTGGAGACTGAAGTTTTGATAGAATCCTGTGAGGAATTGACAACATACAAGATGAGACGCATCTTGAGTGTGGTTAAGTAAATGACTGAAATAAACATGGGGCTATTACCACTGAGAGAGGCTCAGATTAGAGAAGTCCACTCAGAGATTATTAACTTTAAAGCGGCTTTCACCAACACTCAATGAAGTGCAGGGAGGAAGACATCATGCCTCAGGGTGAAAAGATCCATTATTAAGGTTTTAACTGCCTCTGCAGGTGAGTAATGCTCAAGGTAATACTTTTTGGAATGAATTACTGTTTTGTTCTTTAGTTGGAGCTGAAACTGGAAAATCAAGTTCCAGAGCTTTATAGCTTTTTTTGGGGGGGGTTCCTTAGACAAAAGAAAACAGTATTGATCCATGCTGTTGATCTAAAGAATTACATCTCTTATATGCACCTGTTTTTTTACTTCATCACATTTTATTAAGATACACACTGCTGCTCACTTGATTTAGGACTTACTTACTCAAAATAGTCTACATTATTATTATGACTGATTATTGATAGTCAAATAAATGCGTCTTAGAAGACACTTGATAAAAGCTATAAACATCCGTCCATCCATTATCTATACACCGCTTAATCCTCTGTAGGGTCATGGGGGGGCTGGAACCTATCCTAGCCAACTTGGGCGAAGGCAGGCGACACCCTGGACAGATCGCCAGTCTATCACAGGCCTACACATTCATATTAGGTTTATTCGGTCACAATACAGATGTAAGTTCATTCCCAATAACAAGCTTTCCATATAGCAACAAAACAAGTATACATTCATAAAGGGAAAAAAATAAATAAATAAAGATTTTACAGGGGAAAAAAACATAGAGACAGACAAGCAAGCACACTCTCATTCACACCTATGGACAATTTAGAATAATCACTTAACCTCAGCATGTTTTTGGACTGTGGGAGGAAGCCAAAGAACCCGGTGAAAGCCCACGCATGCATGGGGAGAACATGCAAACTCCACACAGAAAGATCCCAGGCGTCCTAACCGGGACGCGAACCTGGGATGTGCTAACAACCGAGCCACCGTGCAGCCCTAAGTTATAAGCAGTAAAAGTAAATTAGTAGTGGATCTTAAAAGAAGCAGAGATATGGAAAAATGGAGACCAGATGACAAAAAAAATCTAGAAAGGGTACGTACTAATATTTGTTCAGAATGTCTAAGCGTCAAAACTATGGTACATTTATATGAAGTAACATAAAGAGCAGACAGACAGATGTTACTCTCTCCGACTCCCTCAGATTGCTTTCACATTGCAAAAATACTCTGAATAATATTACTGGTGAGTTAAATAATGTTTATCAAATTTAATATGTTACATTTTGAAGTAGGACTTGTAGTCTTATAGTTTCTAAGGCAGACAGCCAGTGCCCTTGCAATAACACATGTATACAAACCCTAACCCTGAACATGTTATCAGACATTGTGGAGTTATGTTATCCTCCTGGTCTTGTTTCTGTCCATCTGACGAACATAAACCCACCAGTTTCTCTATTTTGAGCTCTGTTTTGGTCTCCAACAACTCCTGAGGGGCATTTGGACTTTCTAGCTCTGCATTGCTTCACTGCATCCACCACTGAGTTGCTAACAGTGTCTGTGTGTTGTTTGGCAAAGCAGGTAGTGACAGTTGGTTTATCAGAGTTGGTTTTTTTGTAGTGTGGCTAAATCCAGTTGCTTGCTTTAGCTGAAAATGACACTTAATGAGAGCAAAGAGCAAAACAGTAAAGTTCTGAGTCAGAAAACTAACACAAATACTTGAGATGCGGGGAGCTACAAAGTTAAAGAAAATTCTTAGTGGGTTCTCTCGTATTGTCTTTTGTTATAATCCATTGTTAAAAAAATATACTGATTAGATCAATATCTTAGGTACTTAAGTGGCCTCAGTTTAGTGTTTCCCACTTGTGCAACTAACTTCCTCTCTGATAAGAGTAGTATGCATTTATATCCACTACTACGCAACACCTGCAGGAGATAAAGAGTTTACTTTACAATTTGCAAGAGAGTAAATTTGCTTGTAGAGCAGAATTGCTTTTATGGTTACATTGCTGCTTGTAACCTGAGGAAATGATCTTCCCCTGTTTACTCTCCTCTTGAGTTCTTGATGCTCGGAGACATCCCGTCACAAAAAAAAAGTTTGGCTCGTCATTTATGATGCCAGTAGTGTTCCCACCCAGACAAATAAAATCCCTAATCTAATCACATTGATACTTCCAAGGCAGGAGGTCCTCTATTAACCAGATGGCGTATGAAAACGCCGTCTCAAACCACGACTGAGCGGTTTTCAAATGATCCTGAATGATTAAATGCAGCAGTCATGTTTGAAACACTTAATATTTGATCTTAAATGAATGATTTTTAAGAGTAAAATCTTATATCACTGCTGTGTCGAGATGCATGTATTTGGTGAGTGGTGTGTGTGTGTGTGTGTGTGTGTGTGTGTGTGTGTGTGTGTGTGTGTGTGTGTGTGTGTGTGTGTGTGTGTGTTTGTGTGTGTTTGTGTGTGTGTGTGTGTGTGTTAGTGTGTGGGTGTGTGTGTGTGTGTGTGTGTGTGTCTGTGTGTGTGTGTGTGTGTGTGTGTGTGTGTGTGTGTGTGTGTGTGTGTTTGTGTGTGTGTGTGTGTCTGTGTGTGTGTGTCTTTGTGTGTGTGTGTCTGTGTG
>OMNN01084195.1:0-28593 GCA_900302755.1 Chromis chromis | reverse complement strand
GTCATCACAACACAAACACACACAGAGACAGTCATCACAACACAAACACACACAGTCAGTCATCACAACACAAACACACACAGTCAGTCATCACAACACAAACACACACAGAGACAGTCATCACAACACAAACACACACACACAGTCATCACAACACAAACACACACAGTCAGTCATCACAACACAAACACACACACAGTCAGTCATCACAACACACACACACACACACACACACACACACACACACACACACACACACACACACACACACACACACAGGTAGTTTGCCTCTGGTTCCATCAGGCATCGGTTATTTTTTATCCCTCGATGATTAGGAGTTTATTGCTTCTGAGAGAGCAGACTGCTGGCTGCTGTGTTTGTTGCCTCTAATTCAATCGGTTGCTCCAAAGCCTGAGGCGCTTTGGATATAAAGTTGTTTTGTTAATGTGACACATAAGGGGTAATAACATAATGAAACTATCTAACCTTTCCAAGTATACGTAAAAATCGTTTGAGATTTAAGGTCAAATAAGATTAACAGAAAGTAAACACTTCCATTTATTGGACAGCAGTCCCGTTCTGAATTTTCTTGGATATAAACAGTCTTTGTTTTTGGTCGGCATCATCTCACCTTTTGTGCTACAGTCGTTGCAGGCTGTCCAGCTGTTATCCATGTCCATTTGTTCCAGCGACGATAGTGCAGTTCGCTGCGTGCTTTCTATCTATTTTCTCTCTCTTTCTCTGTGTCTTACTCCCACACACCTGGCTTTAGGCCCAAAGTGGTATGGTGGTAAACAGAAAGAAAATCACTGGCAGAGTGGACGGCAGAACAAGACAGATGTTAACAAGTCTGACGACACACGCCTCGGAGGGGGGAAAAAGGCAAGAATAGCCCGGGACTACGCTGCTGTTATTTATCTATTTTGCTTTTATTTATACAGGGTAGTTTGGAAGTGTTTTTATGGTCATTTACAATAAAATCCTGTCTTTCATTTTTTTAAGGACAGCAGAACCTGGAAATTGTATCGTTTTGATTAAACTCACTGCAATTACCACATGAGACATACAGTTGTGAACAAAAGTTTACATCTACTTGTAAAGATCATATACTGTATATTGTGGCTATCTTGAGTTGCCATCTCTCTGATCATCTCTCACCTTCAATCATTCATTTTTCCTAGATTTATTACAGGCCTTCTAGAAGTCAACAGGGCCAAAAATATACATACAGCAATGCTAACATTTGGTCAAAAGTCTTTTGGCCATTTTCATCTTAATTAGGCACTTTTGTTAGCCATCCACAGTCTTCTGACAAGCTTCTGGTTGTATCTTTGACCACTACTCTTGACAGAATTGGTTTAGTTCAACTAAATTTGTTGGCTTTCTGACACAGACTTGTTTCTTCATCACAGTCCACAAGTTCTTTATGGGGCAGCAAAACAGCCCCAAAGCATAATACTACCACCGCCGTGCTTGACTGTAAGTTTGGTGTTCTTGGGGTTAAGGGCCTCATCTCCTCTCCTCCAAACATATTTCTGGTCATTGTGGCCAAAATAGCTCAATTTTTGTTTCATCTGATCACAGAATGTTTCTCCAGAAGGCCTTTTCTTTGTCTATGTGATCAGCAGCAAACTCAGTTAAGTATTAAAGTGCTGCTTCTAGAGGATGGGCTTCCTTCTTGCATGGCAGCCTTTCATTTTCAAAAGACTGATAAAAAATCTATGAAAGAACCAAAATGATGAAATTATGATGTTACAGGAGTCATTGGAAACTCGTGACTGATGTTTACACATGGTCTTTACAAATGTATGTAACTTTTGTTCAGGACTGTAAATGCTGGGCTCTAGTAATAAGGAAGGACATGACAAAGACGGTTACTGCAGTTTGTTTTCAGTCAGTCGGCAGCTGAAAACATATACTATTTACTATGTAACATTTGCTAAAACTATAGTGTCCAAATTACTTTGAGTTTGTCAAAAATAAAACAATATATTCATGACTGGTCTTTAAAATTTTACATCTTGAATAAGCTTGAAGCTGAGGGGCAAAACCAGAGAAGACAAGCTGAGAGACTGAATAATGAATTCTTGATTTTGGTCTCTTTATTGGACTTTTGGACAATAAGAAAAATATTAACATACCAGCCTTATAATTCATACAGATACAGTATGTGAATTGACCTATAACGATAGGTACAGATAGATAAGATAAATTGATTTAACTTGTCCAAGTTAAATAGATAAGTCGAGAAATGGGTCAGGGCTATTTCAGGCATGGAGGAGCGGTAAACGCTATATAACCTCAGGAGGGATTGTGTGTTTTTAACCTTTTTACCATGTCCATATGGTGTTTATTATGGGCTAGAAGGCATATCATGAGCGGAGGGCTTCTTCGATCTTCACATTTTGAAGGAAACAACAGTGTGGAGTTACATCTAAATCATTTTCAGGCAGGAAGGGATTATTTTCCTGGTGAGAAACTTCTATATATGAAACTTTGATACACGGAGATGAGTTTTTAGCGCTATAATCGATACCTGGAGAGGGACTTCTAATTATAATTTAGTCAAGACTGGATTTAAAAAAGGGAGAAAAAATATGAAGAAAAAGACTTGGACATAAAAAACTCTCAAGTAATGAAAAGGTGTTGGGGAGTCAAGCCGAGACCCTCACAGAGTTTGACAGATACAGCTCGGTTTTGATAGCCTATGTTGTCACACTGCGTCCTTCTCAGGTACACCGTGTGATTCATCTTGGTGGAGGCAGTAGTTACTAAAACGAGATTAAGTTCTTTATAAGACAACTCGTAGCAGTGGACACAACTCTCACTATTGCCAGGACGACTGATAAGCCTTGTAAACTGCTTGTGCTCACTCATTATCAGTCTGAATAAAAAGCAGGACACAGCACAGGTGCTCTCATTGACCCGTCTTTGTGGTTCCGTTGCCAGACAACTGCTCGGCCATGGCAACCGTGACTTCACTGAGAATGACATGCCGCTAATAAGCCAAGAATTATGCCTTCGGGTGCAAGGAAGGCAACGTGGGAGTTAACAAGCTAATGAGAGCGCACATTAATAACCTTTGAGTGTTTGTCTCTTTGAATAACTGTTCAGTTTAGGGGTTTAGTGCCACTTTTAAAGCTGCTGTCCTTACAACGAAGTCCCGTATGCAACAACTTTTGTTATCAGCAAGCAATAAGTGTCTCCTATAAAGCCGAGTATTTACAGATGCGTTAAATGTTCTCTCTGTAATTTGACTCAAAGCTTTTAAATCTGCTGTATTATTACCCAATATTACTTCCAAATAATTATAGTTCAACATTTAGGGGTATATTCGCTTATTTGCTTTCTCGCCAAGAGTTAGATGAGAAGATTGCGATAAAGAAATAAATTGAATTCTGTGAGACATCTGGAGTTCTACTTGCAGAGATCAAGCTCACTCCACAAGACAGCCTAAACTGTACTCGAAGACAATGAATGCAGTCCTTTTGGGGGCACGCCGCTCACATACAATGTAGAAGAGCATTTATATTTTACTAGATGTGCTTTTTTTGAGATTGCCATTCAAGTCAGCGCTCAGAACCTGATTTTTATTAATGACGCATTTGTTTCTCGAGCAGAGGAGTAGCATAAGGGAGATGATAAAGAGATGGTAAGAAAAAGGAAAGTTATGACAGCTTTGGTAGGAAAAGAAGCAAAGTGTGAATTTTTCCATCGGCAGTAATGGAAATTCTGCATCTGCAGCGCTGCCCATTGACAAGCGCCTGGCAGCAGAGCATCAAGGAGAGACTCTTGACAGGCTCTGAACAAATACCTCCCCAACAGAGCACAGAAGACACAAAAGACTGCTGGTGTTTTTGATGCTTTGCTCATGCTATTGTAGAACCATCATACAATGAAAGTTGACAAGGATGCAGACAGCGAAGAAAAGACGAAAAAAAGGCACCTACTTTAAAAAATGCTAACCGAAAACTACAGCGTGGAAACAAAGGCATAAGCTCCTGAATGATTATGCTCTTATTTCAATTGACAACTAAATAGAACTAAACATTTACATGCTAGAGGATAAATGCCACTCTCCATTCCAGTCAGCGACGTGACAGCAGTGGCTTGTTTCTCACGTCAAATCATGTCTTGCCGAGGGATGAAGGAACAATATTCAGAGAAAGATGAGGAGGTGGATACAGAGACGTGGTGTTTGATTTTTAATGCTGAATTATACATTAGCCAAAGTCTCTGAGACCAGACATTTCAGAAAGACAAATGAGTCCTATATCCATAGCAATTACTGCCACACTGTAGTCACTGCATCTACAGCGATGCCCTGTGAGGGAAAACTAGTTAGTCACACTCTCACTAGATTCAAATCCAGCCAAAATGTACATGACAGAACATCCTGACCGTGTGTTTGCTCCGAGACCACATGAATAAAACTCATGACAAGGACATGCAGGTACTTTGGACAACCGAATGCTTACTGGAAAAGAAAGCCCCATAGCAATACCTAGCCTGGTCTGAATACAAACAGAGGTAGAAAAAAGAAAATCCAAAGCTTTGACTGAATCAGCATGACAGCACAAATATGATGACAAGATATAAAAACCGCCTTATGATCGCACAGATAATAATAGATTTATCATGCAATAACGCTGTCTGATAGATTCAATATGATTGAAATATATGCTACATTAATTTAAAAACAAGTTATTTAAAAACTTATTGAATGAGAAATGAACCAAACAAACACAAAAAATCTGGAGCTATGAACAAGATTGGTTGATCTTTAGTTAATTTCAAGAAAGAAATATGATACACAGAGAAACTGCTGCATACTCAATAATATTGTAAATAAATTCTGTTCTTAACTCATAATTTCTAGAGATGCTTTGTACGTCCCATAGATAAAAATCTGTGTTTCTGCAAGATTTGGTGACATAAAGATGAACTCAATGAGACAGGATAAAGACAGTGTGAGCATATGAAAGTTAACATGACAAAGACACAATAAATGTGGGTGACAAGGCTCTGCATAACTTCCTTTTTACTGATGAAATGGTATGTCATGTGTGGGATGGTGCTCTTTGGGATGTGTCTGTTCAAATCTGCGTGATGACAAGAGGAAAGTTGGCATATGAGTCAGATAGAGAGCTGCAACAGTTAGCTCTGCTAACAGCTTTAAATCCCTGTAGGCTCTCAAGTGCGCAAGTGTCGGTCCGGAGGTTTTGAGAATGAGAATAATAACTGTTTGGTTTTACTGATCATGAGATGCAATTTCCACTTGAATTTTACTATTTACTATAATCTACATCTTGCACTTTTCATCATTTTAGTTGCACTCACTGGCATTGATAGTGCCCTCTAGAGGATAAGATGACAAAGAGCATGGCAGTGTATTATTAATGAGTTTTCATTGACTTCATATACTAACATGCAAATGAAGAGACAAGCGCAAACGTAGTCTTCTCATGGCCGTACAGTGGCTTGATGAGTGGAGCAACAAGAAACAATCATGTATAGAGTCTGTAAATGAAATTTGCTAGAAAAGACACAAAACTAAGTTCCTTTTAATCTGGACCCTTGAAATCTGTTTCAGAATGGAAATCAAAGAAACGTATGGAAGGAGAAAAAGCAGATGTGTGCACGGTAATGATAACATGCAGAGTAAATGAGATAAAAAAGAAAGTATGTGAAAAGGTAAAGGAAAAAGGCAGCGAAAACCTCAAAGTGAAATGAAGCGAAGAATCCATCTCCATATGTCTAAGAGCTGCTGAACTAGATTCAGAGAAAAAAACTAGTTAAGCGATGAAGGAACAGAGAGAAAGCTAATTTATTTCCAAAGTAAAAAAAAGACACAGAGTGGTACGTTAACAGCTGGCTCCAGAGAGCTCGGACAACTGCTGATTTATATTGAGAAGGGAAGGCGTGAGGCAGATGTTGAGAGGCACACATGACTGTGAGATTGTGTGCAGTCATGGGTGTGTGTATTAGGCGGTGGACAGTTTGAGACTTGGCCTGGCAGGAGCGCTAAAACAGGGCCATTAAAATCCTGCATTTAAATCCCACAGCCCTGCCTGTCCATAAACTTGCCATTGCTAATTAAGGCATGACTTTCTTCTCCTCTTTTTCTCACTCCCTCTTCCTCTTAATCATACCGTTTAATGGCCAACACTTTCCTTCGTTCTGTCACATCGCGAGCAATAGATGTTTTCCATTACGCCAGTGGAAAGGTCCTGTGTTCCACCGACAAAGATCCATACGGTAATTAAGAAAGTTAATGAGTCTGCGGTCCACTAAATCACCTATCATATCATGAAATCCAATTGAAAAACAGTCATCAGTCTAAAAAGGTTTTATTTGAAGTCAAGTGAAGGAAAAATTGAGGCAGGTATGTGGTGGCTTTGGTAATTTGCCTTCTCATCCTAACAACTCAACAATCTCCCCATTCATTGGCCTGCTGCTGCAAAATACAAACGCGGTTGTTTCCATCCCCTTGGGGTAGCCATGGTGTCTTCCAAACCTGCCTCTTCCTGTCTCTAATCCTGTTTATGTTCCGCCTTCCTGCGGCCATTTTCCCTAATTTGTACACACAATGAAACAGAAAGAGGCCAATGCAGAGAAACAGGATTCGTATTTTCTCGCCAAAAGGTAACTTTCAGACTGTGCATTGTTTGATATTCACTCCCATTCAGTTCTTCATAGGAAGTGCCTTTAAACAAACGGAGGAACAAGTCCACCCTTGACCACGCAATCACAGCTTTGCACAGAACACAGGAGAAAGAGCTGTGAATCCACACTATCTGCTCTTTAACAAATGAGTGCCTGGGTTTCTGTGGATTTATGTGAGCCCTGGGCTTATGCTGTTGTGGGCTGGTCACGGTAAATCTGCTATTTTTGTCAAGGTGTGAAATGTATTCCACTGTTAAATCACACACAGGGGCCTTACTAAGACAGCGTGCCACACACACATATACACACTGTCCTGCACAAAATCTTGATCTGCTGCATGACTTTTATATGCTTCATTAAATTGTTTCTACTAGTATAAACCCATGGGCAGTAGACTGAAGAAAGAAAGAGAGAAAAACAGAAAGAGATGGATTTCTGCATGACCTTGATTCGTTAGTTGGCATAATCACATGAACAGTTGTCTGGATGAATGGCAATGTATGTTAAGAATATTTGAATGACAAATACCACAAGGTAGAGAAATACTTCAGATAGTGAATGCCCTGTATATTAGAGCTGCATGTAATGCCTATTCTTGATTAACTGATTAGTTGCTTGGTCTACAAAATGTCAGAAAATGGTGGAAAAAATGTCAATCAGATGACCACAAATCATAGTCATCAAGAGATGGAAGAGTAAAGAAACCAGAAAAAGCTGGAATCAGATCATTTTGACTTTCTTTTCTAATAAAATGAATCAAACAGATTAATCAAAGTTGACGATTAATTTATTGGTTGACAACTAATCGATTAATCACTGCAGCTCTACCTAATGAGTTCTTTGTCACACTCCTGCCCCATTTCTTCTCCTTTTCATCCTCCTCTCCTTCCTTTTGGCTCCTTTCTCTCGTTGTCCTTAAATGAAGCCACTGAGATCTCATTAAGAGACCAAGACCTTTAGTTTGAAAGTCACAAATCTTAATTGCCTGTGCAAAAGATTTTCGAGCCTGCAGTTCTTTTATATTTTGCTCTCTTTCTTCCATTCTGAAATAGTTCCCCATGTGCTGGTCAGTGTTGGCTTCGACTGACCACCTGGAGGTGGGCTGGAGGCTGTTATGAAGTCAAAACAGAAATAGCCGAGCATTTAAAAACACACAAAAGGTCTGAATTCTAGAGGGAGTGTTGCTACAGGTACCAGTAAAAATATTAAATATGATCCAGCAAGTCAAGTTTAAATAATATATGCGTTTTAATGATGCTCTCGGAACATTTTATTTAACAATGGAAAAAATAATTATGTGTCATTTAATTGGGGTCACTCATAGAGACAAACCAAGTGGAAGATTTTACCAGCTCTGCAGTTCTCTTCAGTTATATGGAGAAATTCATTGTTTTGTGGCTCAGAGTTTTGGTTTGAAGGCCCAATCTTGACTGTTTTGGTTCATGTTGTCTGCTCTCAACAGCCCTGTAACAGGTAGCAAGTTTTTGAAAACCTATACACCGTACACTACCCACCAAATAGTAGTCAAAATGATGAGGTTGTGAACATATTACAGCAGCTGATAAGATATTTCCCCTAGGTGTTGGTGGGGACCAAAGCAGAGCTAAATGAACTGGGAGAATGTTTGTTAATACATTCGTCATATCAACCTTACAAGGTGATAATACTGCGGGTGTCTCTGGATCTGGAGCTACACGTCTCTGATCTGCAGCTGCTGGACTCACCGACCTCCAAAATGTTCATTGTTCTGTTTGTATTGTACTATCCTGTTATCCCCACCCCAACACCTCCTGCTATCCCCAATCCCCTCATCCACTCTCACCCCAACTGGTCGAGGCAGATGGCCGCCTTCCCTGAGCCTGGTTCTGTCAGAGGTTTTTTTTTCCCTCCCTATTTTAGGGGTGTGTTTTTTTCATTTCAACTTCTCATTATCCTTCCCACTGTTGCCGCCCACTTACTAATAGGGAATCTAAAGGCATCTTTGGATTGTTGGGTTCTCTGTTCTTTGTTTAAAATTCGTATGGTCTTTACCTTACTATATTAAGTGCTGTGAGATGACATATGTTGTGAATTGGTGCCATATAAATAAAACTAAACTGAATTGAATTGAATAATCAATGTAATGTTAACGCTGAGTTTAAGTTCTGGTTTAAATGAAGGTCTAAGGTTCTGTCAATGGTAAAATACAACACAGCAGCTTAATATACAACAAGCAGGGCTTAAAGCAAGATAACTTTTTGTGCCTGAAAGGTTTTCAGGGGTTAGGAGAAAGAATGGAAAGAAGCATGCGATTATCAAACTCCTATTATCTTATCATCTAGGGGGCACTATCAATGCCAGTTGGTACAACTAAAATGATTGATGATAATGATTTTCCCAGCTCTCCCTTTTTATAAAGATGAAAAGTGGAAGTTATTACTCTCATTCATGTTCTTCTCAGTTAATTAATGGAAAATTAACATGTTAATTACCACATATGTTGCATGACACAAAGAAATTTGCAAATTGAACAAAAAAGTAAAGTTCACTGTCTATTTCCTGATTTATTTGAGACTGTAAATGTAATCCATCAGCCCATTTCTAGGCTACAAGCCACATGGGTGATGGCTGTGGTGCATATCGTGGCCTACTTCAGAAGGACAAGAACACTATATCTAAGTCCTGGAATTGTCTAATCACATAAAGTCAGAAAACTAGCAGTACTGATTCACTACTAACTCCATGGAAAATTTGATGCAACCAGTAAAACAGCAGCATTTCACTTGCTTTCTAAAGTATTAAGAACCTTTTTACAGTCATTTGGTTGGTGCCATTCACAGGATGTACACAGTATAGAATAGAATAGAATAGAATAGAATAGAATAGAATAGAATAGGATAGAATATGTATTCAAGTGTATGTATTCAGAAACTATGACTTAACTATTTCATAACTATTTAGCGAATATAAATAATTAATGTATTAACCAGCCACCACTAGATAACACTTTACATTGACAGATGTGCATTGCAGTGTGGCAACAAATGGAACAGATTAAACCTATCTTCAAGACAAGCCTGGATTGTTTTTCTGGCTCCCTTTGCATTGACACAGCGTTCCTCAGCCGACAAGTAGGAGTCTTGCAAGACTGTATCCTTGCAGGTTTTATTGCATTACAGTATATCTCACCAACTCACTCTGTTTGTGCTATTTAGAGGCTCTCCAAATAAAGGGGGAGGGATTTGTTTGCTACTGGGATGTGGCTGTCACGGGCTGTAATGTATTTGTCACACTTGCGTATAATTAGCAGCATATTCATAATGCAAACACATCAATGACCCACAACATCCCACAGCACCTGTACAGCACTTGTGAGACCTGCCAATAATAGCTAACACGTCATACTGCCTGAGCGAAACTCAGGAGAAAATATCACCATGAGTGGTTACCAGCCGATTGAGTCAAATTCTGCATGTTAAACTACCCTACAGGCCCAAGTGTCAGCATGACATGGTTGTAATGAAGCTGCTTGTAGTGCCTTTCTCATTCACACAAAGTCATCTGCTTGTGTATCTTTCCCCATCGGGTTCATGTGTGATCCTCCTGGCAGCACTGAGCTCTCAGAGTTCAGTATCATGCTCCCAAAGCCAATTTAAGCTGAATGACACTGAACAGACTGAAGACTGGAGAGACTAGAATACTGTACTCTGCAGAGAATAGAGCACAGCAGGAGTGGAAAATGTAGCAATGATTAAGGATCTGTGAAGTGATGAACATTTAGTTGAAAACGAGAAGCATGACAGGACAGTTAAGTGTATGAGAACATAGTGAGAAACAAACAGGAGTTAGTAGGAGAACAGAAATACACCAAGAGGACTGTAGCCAGAGGCACTCAGACAGAGGCTGCAGGTGATAAAGCCAGAATGAGAAAGAGGCAAAAAGAAATCATTAACCTTGAGGGTGAATAAAATGACAAAAGTTCTGTGTAAGAAGAGTGCAACTCCAGCAGCACTGCTCTGCTGATGATGATGGTCACCATGATGACGATAACCTGAGGCTTGTTAAGAGATTCATTCCACACACACACACACACACAGCAACGATCTCTTTTTATCATCTGCCCTCCCACTCAAAGTGCAGGCTCACATGAGGCGTGTGGGCTCTCGTTTGAAACTTCATATCGAAATTAAGCCCCACTCATCTCTGAGCTCTGCCCGAGGTGCAGAACACCACGAGCCAGAGAGAGAAATGGCGCAGAGGAGAGTTGAAACGAATGGGGGAGCAAAACAGAAAGAGAAGAAGAACAAAGTTACACAGAGGAGGAAAAACTGATGAGAAGCGCAGTGAGAGAAGAAGGTGAAGATGGAGAGCGATGACAGATGAAGGAATGGAAAGAGGACAGTTAGAGAGGTTTTTAAATGAGTCTACGCTTTACATCCTTTGGTGGGGAAAACCAGGGCGACAACAAGCAGGGGAATATATCGCATACAGTTATGACCAGATGACTCTGAGGAAAAAGGCAGAAAATGCAAAGTGATATACAGTAAAGGAGGAGAAGGAGAGCTTCCCACTTCAAACGCTTCCTTTCATTTCTCCTGTTCAGTCACCACTCAACACAGGGTACAAGTTAAAACTAAATGGAAATTTCCCTGCCAAAGGGAAATGCTTTCTCCAGACAGGTGAAACCGTTTTCATACACCGAGAGTCAGAGGGTTGAAGTTAATGAAAAAACTGTGCAGAAACTAAAAAAAAAGATGGTGACGAGAGGCGAAACAGATGAAGTCAGTTCTCTTGTTTGGATGGGTACACTTACCCCAACCTCCACGTGATCCGAGCCCTTGTCATCCTGCTTGTGGAGGATCTCAAAGTAGTATCGCCTGGACGAGATCAGACTACAGGGGAACACAAAGAGAGGGCTGGTGTTAGATATTTAATGCTGACGGGGGGGTTAAAAAAAGGAATATATATCAGCCACTGTGGCTCCATGCCTCCTGCAATGTTATTGTGGTTTAGACCAACCAGAACGGTGAACAACTTGAAACTGAAAATTAGAAGGATAGCAGACTTTAGTGGGACTGTAGAGGAGCAAGGTAAATTGTTTTACTTTAAAAGCCATAAAAAAACATATGTCAATTGAACCTGGGCATAAACAGGTTAATCAGCCCAGCATATAACACGGTGCTGCAGGCAAGATGGCAAAAGAGACAGCAGTGAGCCACGATATTATAAGCCTCGGGTCCTGAATAAAACACTCCTTCAGAGACTGTGAGGAAGAAAATCGATGCTCCACATAAATCAACATTTTACACTTATCCAGGCTCCAGTATTTCTCTGGAGCTCCTGGTTAGACTGAGTAAAGGACTGATTTAAAGTTTTACTGTGTGTGCTATTCCCTGTACAGATGAAACACACACACAAAGTGACAATGCTTTATTCTTATAAAGACACATCTCGGATAATAGGCCAGCATCTTCTACGGAATGAGAGACCCCCGAGCACTGCTGCACACATCATTAACTCTCAGAACACACACGTACAGTCATAATCGAATACATCCACACGCTGTGGGTTTGTGCATGTACAGTGTATAAAAAAAACTTATTTCCGATGTCCTTTATGCATAAACAATCTCTGCTTAAAGCATAAACTAGCACTGCGACTACGAAAAACATCATTCCTATAAATAAGATCATGTTAATTCAGTTTGCTGCAGTCTGGTAATTTGTAAAACATTTGCTTCTATGAACTTCGGAGACATTTGTCTCCTCCATATTCATGCCCTCTGATTCAGTAGGATACAGTACGTGATGGCGTGTTCTCGTTCTGTTCGTGTTCTGCCTTTGTTTCCTGTGCCTCTTTTTTCTGATTTTCTCTTTTTCCTGAGTTAAAAATAATAGTGCTATAAAAAAACAAACAGGAAATAATATGAAAAAAAAGACAAGGCTGGAAACAGAAATGAACGTTATCTTTAGTCTAGAGAAATGTGTACGTGCATGCTGGTATAAAGTCTTGAATCTTTTAAATTATACATACACTATATTTTTGGGGTGTTTATGCCTATATTTGATAATAATATATTAGAATTATTAATATTTTGTACTTGAAAAACCCTGTGCAATATATATATATTTTACATATACGAGGATATATGCTATTTCGTTAGTATTCTATCTGTGCAATATAGATAATATGTGCAATAATATTACTCTATCAGTATTCTATTAATCAAAAAAATCCATGCAATACCACTGATATGTGCAATAATGTTATTTTTAGAACTAGTACTTATGTATATTTTGGTTTATTTTTTTATTTTTATACTACATTCCTTAAATGTTTGCACTATCTTTGCTGCTGTAACACTGCAAATATCCCCACTGTGGGATTAATAAAGGCTTATCTTATCTTATCTTAATAGTGAAGAGATACAGGAAATAAAAGAGAGTGGGGGATTGACACGCAACCAGGCACTTGCTGTTCAGGGCATCTCCACCCATGTGTTACGAGCTATTGGGTCGCCCCAACCAACAAATATCAGACTGCACTTAAAAAGTACTAAGTAAGCATTAAGTCAATGCACATAAATGCCTTTCGTGATAAAATCTTCCACTTTACAGTTAGACTGGGGTACTACTTTGGTGTGTATTTGTGTGTTTTTCATTTCTGATGCGGTTGACCGAGTTGAAAGCGAAGGACAAAGGCTGAAGGGGGGGAGGTCACGTGTTGCCCCGTGCATAAATGCCGCCGCATCATCCGGCTGCCCAGCGTTCTGTAACCAATAAATCATTGCAGGTGCAGGAGAGCAGTGACAGTGTGCTAAGGTCACTCTCTCATGAATAGGGAATATCTCTCTGTGCAGCTGCTGAAAATGGCACCCAGCAAACCTAAGTGCCGCTTTCAGCTCCTGGCATCCCACTCGTCCTTTTCCCAAATGATTCAAACATCACGGTATTCCCAACCCCAGACTCTGAGCCGAGCGTCAAACACTCAAGAAATAATATCTCAATTTGCATTCACTTCAGACAAAACACAGTCAAACATCCAATCAGATTAGATTTGATTAAAAAAAAAAAAATATGTGGGGAGATTGAGTAATCAGAATCATCTCAAGTGGAGAGCAGAGGGCAACATTTTGTTTATAATGATGGATATGTATCAAAGAGGCATTTATTGGAGAAATGAATCTCACTGTTCTGATTCTACAAAATTGGATTTGAGGTTAACATGTTACATCTTTCTTTCTGGGCCTCCTAAATTCAACTACAGATGGTTTTAAGGAATATCCTGCCCCTTCATTAGACTGCGTATTTCAGGAGATAATCTGACTCGATCTGAGGGATAATCTAATGTCGGAGCTGAGAGGAAGCAGTCTGCCGCCACAGCCTCTCCGAGTCAGGCCGACCGAAGATGCACATAAAAACTCTCAAAATGCATCAACTCACTATTGCCTGTCAACATTTGAGGAACTCTTTCTTTTAGCCCCCAAGAAATACCAAAATATACGCATCACATTCAAAGAGCATGGCCCGAGATTGACAGCTTGACCGGTACGAACCTGCTAACCTGTTAAAAGATGTCAGAACAGAGTAAAACACACACAGACAGAGACATATACACACTGCAGTCAGCGGAAATATCAACAGGAATGGATTGTGATTGAGACAAAGAAATGGAACAGAGCACACAGGGAATGAGGACAGAGAATCATCAAGTTCTATTCACATACTCTGTTTATCTATTTCCTTTACATCTTTATATTTCCTCTTTGTGATTTGAAATCTTATTGTGCGCCAGTTCGGCAGCAATTTCATTCCTGGTTGATGTCATTTCTGGTGAGACATTTGTTTAGTCCTGTGGGAATAACTATTTGATAGTTTTCCTCTTTTTTTTTTCTAAACTTGGCATGAATTCTTTGCATCCGCATCTTGGTTTTGTTTTCTATTTGATGTGAAGAAGATGGAAAAGAATACATGTCTAAAGAAAGATCTGAATGAAATGCACGAATTGTAAAAAAAAAAAAAAAGAAAAGAAAAAAAAAAGAATTTGATGAAAGATTGCAGTGGAAAGAAAGTATCATATTAAACTGAAAGACAGGAGAAAAAGATGAAGATGGAGAAGACAACAGTACAAAATAACAATGGAGGAGGGACAATGGTGTTTTACACTCGCTTGCATCTGTGTGTGTTTGTGCGAGTCGACTGGTCACACCAGAGTTGATGGATGATGAGGCAGGCTCCGGTTAAAAGAGATGAAGAGACGAAGGGATGGGCAAGAAAAAAAAAAGATGAAGGAGGGGCGATAAATAGCAAAATGAACCGCAGGAGCAAAGAGGGAATCATAAAGGAAGAAATACATTACGGTGAAAATCACTGAGATGTGATTTCATATAGAACATCATGCCGGATGAGGAAAAAAAACACATGAAAGAGCAAGTGAAGGGCAAATGAGAGATGGGAGAGGGAAGAACGGCTATTAGCGTGTGACTCAGAGGATGAGTAGAGGACACAAAACAAGAGTCTAATTGCCTGACTAATTGGAGTCTTTGTTTCCAGTTTCCCTTCATTTGGCTGAACGGATAGAAGCAGACAAAGGAACCGACTCGACTGGGCTGGATAACACACTGCTGGAGCTAAACAACATTCAGAGACGTCTGCTCGGTTTGAAGTATGAAATATTTATTTGGCATGAAATGTATAGAAAGGTTGTTTTTTTTGTTGCTTTTGACAGACACTGTCTTGTTGGAGAGAACCACTGCACTGAAGAAACACTGTCTGACAGACGGATTGACACACACACCCTCAGCCTTACTAACCTAGTTTGCAGTGAAGCTGAAGTGAAATGAAGACAGTACACTTTCTGTCCTCTTACTCTTCTATCACGACACTCTCTCCTGTCTTCCCACCAGCTACAGCAACTCCCTGATTCTACTTTTTTTTTTCCAGTATCTCCTCTCTCTTCTTTCCCCAACTCAAATTCTCATTAATGCTATCTGACTGTCACCCTGTCCCGATCTCTCTCTCCGCCGATTTCTCCCACTCGAATACCCACAGGTGGCCTTTAAATAAAAGACTGTTCTCGGCGAGTACACTTCTCTCAACTACATTAATGATACCAGTGTTTAGAGCTGCCCCAAGGAGGACCACAAACTTCACTTCTCTCCCCCCCACTCACGCTCGCTCCCCCTCCTTCACTCCATTTCTCATGCATTCCTCTAATCCATCAGAGAGCTATCACGCTGCTCTTCCCTGCAGCCTCAATAAATCCTCTTTCTTCCATCCCCTCCCTTCGCGTCATCCCTCCCCTCCTCTCTCCTTCATCCCCCTGCTCCTCTCCCATCTCTCTCTCACTCTTTTCTTCCGTATCATGTCTGTCACTCCTTTCCATTTCTTCTCACGCGGTCTCCTCTTCCCTTTATCTGACTCCACCATTATTCTAATTATCTAATATAGCGTTATAGCATTACTATCTCGAGTGCTCATTCTGCTCGGTGCCTTCGCTTTTTTTCCCCCCACTTTGATTTTGCATTAACTCTCCTTCTCTTCTCTTATTGGCCTGAATGCATGAACATGAGACGAAATTTACAATTTCTCACAATGCTTTGCTCTCCCGCGGTGTGTGTGCATTTGTGCTACGCTGAGACGCAGAGAGGCATATGCTCTTTTGATCACAGCAAAGCGCAGCAACAATTGCTGCATTACACCAAAGTTAAACCATGCTACATGTGTACGCTACTAAAGATTTACAGGAGGGAGGTGTACGATTAAACATGTGATTAACAGGATCATATTATGCCTGTTCCTTTGCACCACAGATTACCACAAAAAAAAGAAAAACATATCAGTGGTCCACATGTTCAAACAAGCTTTAATCTGCAGCTGAAAATAGCCCCTAACAAGTAGATGATTTACTTCTATTTGGGTAGCGCTTGCTGAAACCACAGCGCCCAGCTGGTTAAATAAAATCACCGAGCGGCCCACAAGCCTCGCTGTTGCAGAGATGCTCTGATCCCATCGTCTGGCCATAATGATTTGGATCTTGTCAAAATTGCACAGGTCTTTACACCCACCCATATTGCCAGCATCCGACTGACTATTCACTTAATGTCTAATATATGCCAGACACTGACATGCACTGTGAGCGGGTAATCTGTGCATATGTCCCTGGAAAGGTTTCACTGTCTTGCGCTTAGTTTTATGTTCTAAAAGAGAGTGGGCACAGATCAAACCCTGATTATATGCACACCTGGTCAATTGTTGCAGTGATTGTTGGATGGAGTCCTCATGATTCTAATGCTGGAAAGCTGCAGGGGTTCAGTCTCTGCTGAACCATCCAGCTAGTTCTTTAAAAGGAGCAGCCACCTTTATTGGTCCCATATTGTGCCCCTTTTAGCAAATTAATGAAAGTCGCACATGTGTCCACAATGTGTCTTTCAATTTTTTTTAGCTCAAAATACTGCAAAAATGGTTCATTTTTACCACAACTGTATAATTCCTGGTTTTAGCCCTGTTCTAAATGGACTGTTTCAGTGTTTGAAGCTTTAAATGTAGCCTAGCACCTGCTGTCCCCGCCACCTTCAGGAAGAAGACTCTCTCTCCATCTGTGATTGACAGCACAGAGCAAAAACTTGACACAGCAGCTGACACAGAACATTT
This sequence comes from Chromis chromis, assembly GCA_900302755.1. Lineage (NCBI taxonomy): Eukaryota > Metazoa > Chordata > Actinopteri > Pomacentridae > Chromis > Chromis chromis. The sequence goes on along the minus strand of OMNN01084195.1, from coordinate 11,296 downwards.
GAGTTTTTTTGGAAAGTGATAAAAGGCTTTATAGTATACAGATATGCCCCAAAATGGGAGTTACAGCCCTTGTTTCCGGGTGAGGCTGACAACTTTTTGAAGTACTCTCGTATATACAGAACTGTGATTTTTGTGCACCATTACACCCCCACTTCATTGAGCGTTGAGCTGTATTAAAACGCAGTATATGTAAGTGCAGAGAGCAGGAGAGAAGATATAACAGGCTGACATGGCTGTGTTTAGGTTCCATTAAAGCGCAACAGGTTACATAAAAGCACAGTAACCCACAGGAAGTCCTTGTTTATTCATTTCAAATCTTTCTTAAAGTTTCCACTGTCTCTGAATGCCCCTCAGCACTATCATTTCTACAGAGCTTTGACCTGTAGATCAACACTAATGGTAATGTTAGCCACATCTGCACACCATTACAAGTAACCCACTGTGTATTTTGCTTCTCAGATGCTGGGAGTGCATGAGGACTCTTGTGTTCATTCATGCAGCCAACAGGAGAACATTTGGTGAGCTTTGTTTGTGGCTGAGACATTTTCAAGTTAGAAGAAGTAGGTCTGGAAGGTAAATAAACCTGGTGGACTGTGAGGCAGCAGCTCATTCTGAATTGCTCAACTTGCAAGCAGCAGGTTGTGAAAAGGCAGTTTGAGCTAGACGAGTATTGGCTCTCCAGTTGGAATGAAGCAGCTCAGCAAAATTCTTACTAGCTTGTAAAGCTGAGATGCCTTAGAAATGTCAGACGCTTATATGTTAACAGCTTTTACTTTGCACCTCCAAGTTTACAACAACCACAAAACACAATAAAAATTGATTTCACCATATGAGACATTTAAGTGCATTTGATTTTAATAGAATCTCTTGAGAAACTCAAGAACCTCTCTCGGCTCAGATCAACTTCTTTCCCCAAGAAAAGTGTGTCTGTTTGTGTAGCCATGTGCATATTCATTTGTTCATGATGTATCTGCATGTGTTCCTCACTACTGAACCCTCTTCATCACATGCTAATACGTCCTGGATATTCACCAAGTCAGTTTCCAAACAGCTTACATATCCGTTTCCCGGCTACTCAGTATGTAATTTCTGTTTCCTCAGACGAACCTGACCCTCCGTCATCATTAGTGTCTCTAATCACGTTTGGCCAGAACCAGCCCCGTGTTACAGTTTGGTCGCGCTCATGCATTACTGCCAATCAGATGTCCGCTACCACCGTTTTTCACAGCTCAAGAGATGTGCATCAACACCCCAAAGACATTCTGATTAAACATAAGCTGCTGCACACTCGAACACACAGAGACACACACACACACACACACACACACTCAAACACAGATTTGTGTCTCAGCAGGCTCCCATCACTCATAGAAACAGATGGTGGAGTGAAGGCCTGAGGGAAGGAAGCAGGACAGAGAAGTCATTGCAGCTTGCCGGCAAACAGCTTTATTCTAATTCAACTGCTACACTGTATCAACCAATTATGTGGAGCGGAGAGAGGTTAGCATTAGTGCTCGCGCTCAAACACAATCAGAAATATGTGTGCGCACAGAGACAGACACCCACATGCAAGTGAATACATACATATTATGAGACAGTGCAAGCACTCAGCGTTGAGCAGGTGCAACATTCAGCCCGTCTCCGCGCTAAATCAGTATTCCTATGATGTTGTGAGAGCAAAAAAAAAAAAAAACACTATACTTCCCTCTCTCTAAATGCTTGAGTCTCCTCACCAGCTAATAGCCAGCAGTACTTAAGTGATTCAATTATAGATACTGAGAGATCCCACAGTGAAATAACTGGTCATTCTCCACTAGGTTTCCCTCATTGTTGCTTGGAAAGGCACGGTTAACTCTCTCCTTCCAATTACCATCGGCCTTTGGAGGTTCTTTGTTAAGTCATGTGTGTGGGAAAACAAACGGGAGAATTTGCAGTGTATCAAATTGTAACTGGAAGAGAGATGCAAAGGAAGGAGAAAAGCAGGAAGTAGAAGTAAAAAGCGAGAAGGCAAGGACCTGTCATGTGTTTGCGTGCACACCGACAATGCAAGAACACACATCAACGCCCACATGGCTGTGGAGGATTGGCCGTGAATGTCATTTCCTGCAGTCCGTAAACTGAATGCTGCTCCTTCAAAATGCCAAATCCGGTCGCACAGATAACTTTAGAATCCACCTTTTCCACTTCACCACACCACTGTCGAATTTTAACTGAAAAAAAGACTTAACACAATAAGCTCATGTTTGGAAAGTCATCTAAAGAAGCAAATGTAAGTTAGACATTATTCCATCGACATTTGCTTTTTGCCTCATGGCACTTTTTAAACACTGACCTTACTGTTGTTGCGTTGATGAGATTCCCTCATTAGTTTCCCAGAATTTTGTCAAATATTATTCCTTCTAATCTTCAACCGACTGTCAATCCAAACCTAGTCTGAGCCGCTCTAAAGGTTCCAAAATACTCATTGCCGAACTAGCTCAGTATGCGATTCAGTTTATAGAATTTTAGCGAATGTCAATCTTCCTGGTGTTGTCTATACAGCCCAAGGCTCTGTTAGCAGATTCAGAGAGATGAGATGGTTTTGACAGGGTTATCTGGGTTCCTCATCTGACTACTTCACTGTCACTCATCAAGCCGTTGTGACAGCACCTAGCAGGCACTGCCAAACTATCACTTCACAGATGTGAGCAGAGGTGGAGACAAAGAGCTAAGCAGACAAAAAGGGGACACTTTCAAAATGACACTGGGATTATTTTTAAAAGTCATGACAACAGATTACAGCAGCAACAACAAGAAGTTTTTGGTGCTTCTTACTTAGATGCAGTCTAGTTTGGATGTTTTGAAGCTTGGTTTTGAATTTTGGCCTGCAGAATAGGTTCTATTATTACTTTCCTGTATCAGTTACTCTATTTGTTTCCTCTAAATTGATTAATCATTTAAATAACATGTCAGAAAATAGCAAATAATAGCCCATCACAGTTTCCCAAAGTCAAAGACCCAACAGATTCTAGCAGCAACAGAAATTAGTTTTTTGTATGTCTTACTTAGAATCAGTCCAGTTTAGATATTTTAAAGCTTGTTTTTAAAGATTTAGCCTGCAAAATAGGTTATATTATTATTTTCCAGTGTCAATTCATCTATTTTTGTCTGAACTGAGTTATCATTTAAAAAAGATGTCATAAATAGCGAATTATAGCCCATCACAGTTTCCCAGATGAGTCAATGATCCGACAGATTCTAGCAGCAACAAAAATGCATTTTTGCATTTCATATTTAAGAAGCAGTTCATTTTCTATTAATCACCGCTATCTATAATCCGTTATTGTTTCCACCCTACAGTTTATTATTATATACATATAATAATGTGCCAAAGATGACAATGTCACCAGGAAATGCTGCTTTTATCATTGTTACTACATTTTTATTTGATGATAACCTTCTGTACATCGTCGCAGGGTTCAGTTTTAATGAGACGGAACCACAAAGGAGAGGAGAAAGAAGATGGGAGAGAAATTTGGTTTAAATTCTAGATTTAGAACACAGGCAAAGCTACATCCCCCCCTAATACACAAAAACACAAACACACACCAATAGCGTGAGTCATTACCTCCAGGTGGTGACAGCCAGGTGGTGTGGACGGCTACCAAATCCCTCTAACAGGTGTACTGGTCCAACTTTCCTGTCCATCCCATCTATTAAAATTGCCACCTAGGATGAACTTTCACCCCCCCACGGCGATGGTGAGGCCAGCGGGCGAACAGCATGTCTCTGCTGCATTGTAGCGCATTCAAACAGAAAGCATTTACACTTTGCTGCTTCTTTCCCTTTTTTTTCCCCACCTTTCAATTCAATCCTGAAATGTAATTACCATTACGACTCCAGACCGAGCGAGCGAGAAGGAGTTGGATGAGAAAAGAGAAACAGGGAGAACGTGAGTGGTGGTTGATGGGAGAAGTGTGTCACAGTTCAGAGCAGCGCAGGGTAGTGCACCTGAAAGCCCGAAATGCATTCATCCAAGAACCAGAGTACCCACACAGGGACTACCAGCTGGAGGTTGGTTGGAAGTAGATATACCTATATATATGTATATATATTTGTATGTGTGTGTCTGTTTGTGTGCATGTATGTTTTCCAGTTTTGCTTTGATCACATGGCACGGAGACCTCCAACAGGCAAGTGAAGGGTTTAAAGTGAACCCCTCAACAACAATATGTTCCATTCCCTGACAATATGATTCAGCCCTGCAGTAGCCATTAGTCACTGTTCACTCAACTCCACTACAATCTGCTGCACAGGTCCAATGAACCGAGACATATAAATAACCACAGTCCGGCGTGTGAAAAAAAAAGAAAAAAAAGAAACAACCTTGCTAACGTGGGAGTGTCTGTTGTGTTTCATTCTGCTTTCCTCTGTTCAATTACATTTCTGAAGGCTGCTCTCTGTTTGGTTGTGCTCTGTTCTGCATCATTCAGCTCCATTCTTTCATGCTCCCATTTTTACTTGAGCTCATTTCATCCAGTTCTGGGCCCCAATATGATAATAACTAGGAACAGCAGCGCTGTGTGAGAGCTGTTTTAAATTGCAGCTTTGATTAAGGCTTTGTGCAGAACTTAACTGTGGTAGAATGGAGTCTGTAAATAGGCTCAAATGGCCCTGAACCTATTCTCCAATAAAAAATTGCACCAGAGAATCATGCTGACAAGGGCCGGCTATAGTCTCATGTGTAATGACTAATAATTTTCACAGTGGCTTTCCATCCATAAAATTGAGTGTAATATTCTAGAAACGCCTTAATCATTCCATTCTGCTCAATTATTTCTTTATTTTATCAGGTTTACAAATGTTTGAAATTGCCAGGTGATAAAATCTGTCTAATGACTGATTATTATTGCTGCACACATCCATCCCTAAAAAAAAGAAAATGATATCTTGTTCTGCTCTGTACTGCTAATTTGCTCATTTCAGTTCTATCCCATCTAATTTGAAGAATACCTTTTTATATGAACGCATGGCAATTTACCCCGCCGCATACGTTTGCCACTTTTAGGAGCATATCTGGTTATAAACAGATCAAGTGTAATGGCGTGTGAGGGATGTGGATTGCATGGCGAAGGAGCGGAAGATGACAAATAAACCGCCTTTGCTTTGGGGTGTTTCAATAAAGCCATTAGATGCACAGAGGAATTTCAGATGGCACGGTATTTAACAAGCACATTAATGCACAGAGGCATGTGTTTGCTTGCATGCAAGAAAATATATAGAATATGTTCTCTCACGGACGCCCACACACGGAAACATCAAACCAGATTTTGCCTAATTATCTTAAGCTCGACTTTCACGCCGTCTTCGACATACTTCCCTGAAAACAAGTGGCGGTGTGCAGCTGTAAAATAAAGACAGATGCGACTTTAGTCATTAGCCCCAAAACCCTACAAATTTCTCAACTGCTTCATCTCCGCTGCAAAAAAAGTTCACGATGTGACAGTGAATAGTGAATCACTTTACACATCAAGGCGAGGCACTATTAAAAGATTATGAGGGAAAGTAGTGAGCAATAATCGGCGTGTGCATATGTGTGCATACATTACTGTTCTGAAGTCGAGAGCATACAGCTCTCTGCAACGCCTCACCTTTGTTTTTAATGACCACTTGCCAAAGCCATCCTGCAGTTTCCAACCAGACGCCGAATGCATAATCACACACACACACAAACAGGTTACAAAACTTGCAATGTCACACCCAAATTTCTCCACTGCACAACCTTTTTAATGTTCCTGTCATATTCTGCCTCCACGCTCGGTTGCTCTGTTGTTGTCTTGTTATTGTGGGAGAATGCAACGTACTTGTCAGACAGGAAGAGAAAATAGAAAAACTTTCAACCGCATCCTCCTCTCCCCCTCTCTCTCTCTCCCCCTCTCTTCTTCTTCATTATTTGTCACCTCTCTGTACTCCCTTGTAGGCTGGTGTGCCTGCTGTGCTAACCAGACCCAGTTCATCCTACGCACTAAGAAGAAGAAGAAAAAAAAACACTTTCCTTACAGCATTAATGAATGCAAATGTATTAAGTGTAATGGTTTGGTTTTATTCTGTCACAAAAACAACCTACACACGATGCAAGTTGCCAACATATTCATCAAGCCAGGGAAGAAAAGAACGTAGGCACAGACCATGAACACAACAAACTACAAAAAAACTAAACAAACAAGCACATACGACAAGGTGTTACGCATGACAACTTGTGTGTGTGTGTGTGTGTGTGTGTGTGTGTGTGTGTTGTGTGTTACGTCAAATTTTATGTGTATCGGCAAATGTCAAATTATACATCTTCCTCAGGAGGGATTTACAATATAAAAATGTACATCATTCGGCATCCTCTATTCTTAGATCGGCAATTTAGGAAAGGAAAACTCACCCTAAATAAAAACCTCAGGAGGAGCAACAGAGAAACAATCTCTCCCTTCCGGTTGAACTGACACGATATAGATGTTGTGTGTCCAAAACTGGGCAACATGAAGAAAATTATAGATAAACATGAAGAGCAGATTTGGATGAATATTGAGGAGCTTTCAGACCAAACAGACCTAAGGCACACAATCATCTTTCTATGAAAACCAGCAAAAAGAACAGACAACACAAATGCACAAGAGATAAAACTCTGTGTTTTTTATGGTTTTTGATGAGAACTGGCAATTTCCTTTCGATTTTACGCATCTTAATTGTAAATGGTTTTGATGAGCCCCTAACAAATGATTAGACCTCGGAGGGATGCAATGAGTCAGACTGAATAAACAGCAATTTAAAAATAATACTGTAATCAAGACAAATAATGCACTGTATTGTATATCGTGAAACATATTCATGGGACGTGTTCCGTCTCATTTGGTTTGCACAAACATGCACAACTGTCTGACAGTCTGATTGTCTTTATTTCCATAGCACAGAAAGCGCTTGCTGTGTTTAATTCAAAAAACTTTTCTAGCCTCGGGGTTTAAATCTTATGACAAATGTCTGTTGTGTGACAGTGTGATGATTTATTTTTATTTTAGTAAATCTTCATGAGGAACATCTTCTAATATTCAGATTTATAGACGCCCGCCACTGAAAATGAAGGTTTTAAATTTAGTAACATGTCCATATGGTGTTATTTATTTGCCTGAAGACAAATTGTGTGTGAAATAAGCAGTAAACTCCTTGGATGAGCATTTCTGCATTAAAAGTGAAGTGTAGCAATAACAGGCTTAAAAAATAAGGATTCAGACAGCTAGAGTTTTATATATAATAAACCTAAACAACAATCTGGTCAACTTGCAGGATTGGGCTTTCTGTACCATTATTCCTCTTTAGAATTGGTTTATTGTGTAGCATGGGGCAGGTTTACAGTGTTTGAGCAGAGTCGTAGGTGAGCTGGTGTGCTCAAGCTGCAGCAAGTGGGGCAGGGTCTTCATAGATCTGCTTATTCTAAAGTAAGCAACCTTGTAGAGTTACATCTAAGACATTTTAAAGTTGGAAGGGACATAACCTCTAAATATGGAACTTTGAGACACAGTGATGCATTTTTAGGGGTTAAATCAACAACTGAACATGAACTTTGATGCACTTATTTTTTGCATCATACTGTTGACTTGTGTTCATGAGTATCCTATTTAGTTTAAGTGTAAAACTTCATCAGCACCTGTGTAAAACTCAAATTACCATGTTGCCGTTGTACGCCTTTGCCAACTAATCAAGTTGCAATTTACATCCATATCTCCCCAGACTTGACTTTTAACCTTTTGGATATAAAATGTCATCACTACATCATTTTATCCTACTCGACCAGTGTGAAATTTTGTCATAATGTAGGAATGGACAACCCAAAATCTAACGCCTCTGGCTGCGGCTGTTGCCGGGGTAGAGGCATAAAAAACTGACATTAGATAAACGGCCTGTGGGATGGGAAAAATCTGGGCCTCCGATGTGGTTGTGAGTGTGTGCTGTATTTCAATAAAGTGTACTAAAACTATGGTTTCACAGTTGGCCCTTAAATCACTCTAGCATTCCACAAGTTTATCTCATATTGTATATTCAGTTATGAACATGACTGAACTTACATTAGTGCTATTCAGACCTGACATGCTGCTCATTTTTCAGCTGAACACCTCCACTCACTGTCTCCAAAAAGGTCCATTTACACACTTGCCTCACACTTCTATTAATAACGCTGCAAACTATCACTACTTATTAACACTATCTTTATGGGCATTTAAGTATATAGTCAACCATATACCGATCAGGCATAACATTATGACCACCTGCCTAATATTGTGTTGGCCCCCCTTATGTGCTCAAAAATGCTCTGAACCATTGGGCATGGACAAGAGGACCTCTCAGGGTGTCCTATGGGGTCTGGCACCAGGACGTTGGCAGTGGATCCTTTGGGTACTTTGGCTTGTGCAGTGGGGCCTCTGTCAATCAAACCACTGCATCCCTGGTGCTTGATCAGAATGAGGTCTAGGAAGTTTGGAGGTCAAATCAACATCTTAGGCCATTGTCATGTTCCTCAAGATGTTCCTGATTGGTTGATGTTTTTGCCATGTGGTGGGGTGCATTTTCCTGCGTTTAGACACCCTGCATTTTTGGGTGTCTAAGTCTCATCAACACGGATGCCAAAATCCAAGGTTTTCCAGCAGAACAGTTGCGTTTTAAAAAGTACTCCACAAAAAACCTTGCCGCATGATCTGTATTATAACATCAGAATTAAACATATGAATTAAATAGTCTCCTGAGGAAAAAACAGTTTAATGCAATCACAAAATCTAATGTAGATTACTTTTATCCGGATGCGATCTGCAATAAAGAATGCATCACAAACAAGGAAAGAAAAAAGAGGCAGCTGACAGGTAATTGTGAACCATAATTAAATAGAGCGTTGTTGCTGGTTTCACCGCGAAATGAGTTGCAGACCTAATTTTGATGACATGTCCCACTAAAAATCAGTTCAGATTGATTACTCATTCACTGTTGTCCAATTTATTTAGCCGACAGATTGTTAAATGTGAGACACAGCACTGTAGATCTGTCTTTGTCTTAAAGCAAAAGCTCAGAGACAATCTGAACTGCATCTGTGGAACTTTTACAACAAGCTCCTACTTGTTCCAGCTCAGATTTTAGACACTGATACCGGCGAGTACAGACGATACATCTTTGCTCTGTTTCCACACTGAAAGCAGAAAAACAACACGGGTGGAAAACTATGTATAAGCTTGCAAGGGACTGCGAAAGAAAGCAGGAGACTACATTTGTGTTAAAGTAAATGTGAGAAAGATTCAACAAAGATAAAACTTTAAGAGTGTGCTTTCGTGTACAGTAGCAGTGTCAGCAGTGAGACAGCATTAGCGACGGTAGGGGAAATGTCAGCCCATCCGTCAACATGACATCTGCAATCTTGCCTCCTCTCTGTTTGCTTCATTCACTTGGTTACACTATTCAGGACTCAAGAGGTCTTTCTTTTGCATTCTCTCATGCGTTTTCTTTCTGGGTTTATACACCTACCACTCGATTCTCTATCTCTCTACTCATCTTCCTTCTAGTTTCTGTTATTCTCTCTCCAAATGTTTTCCACTCTCTCCACTTTAATACATCCATCTCACTAGTGTGTCGCAGAATAGAGCACTGTGTGTGTGTGTGTGTGTGTGTGTGTGTGTGTGTGTGTGTGTCTTGTTTTTACATAAGAAACAATGAGATGCTCACAATGTGGCTGCCCTTTAAAAAAGCTCCGTACCAAGCTGCTGTTTTTTTGGCTGAGCAGAGTGCTTTCAAAAGTTAAAAAAAAAGCTGACCTTTTTCAGAAAAGCACATATGACATCAACTGCTGTTGTTATCAGTTGCCCAATCATGACAAAAAAAGACGTCGGAAGTTTCTTATCACAACATAAAGTTTGAGGAAAAACATGTAGAAAGTGCCTTTTGAAACATTACGAAAAGCTATTCAAGCAGTATCAGGAAATAAATGCAAATATCTTGTGTTATTTCTTGTGTTTATTCAACATAGTGACACTGGTTCAGTCAGGTTAAACAAACTGTGTGCGTAGGCTGTGCATACGGTTTGCTGAGTGCACACTTTAGGGGAAATTTTTAAGCGAGAGCTCAGAAAATGAATTTTGCATTCAGAATAAATGACAGGAATACAGGAAATACGGTGTCAGCAATATACTGAATATACTAAAACTTTCTGTATTCTGCACTTAAACAACTGAAAACAATCAAGTTGCAGCCTGTTGTTCAATTCCTATTTACTTGTTAAAGCACAAGTAACCTATGCTTTACTCTCACATATAAATGATGCATAAATAATTACACAGGACCACAGTGATTTTAGGGATCAAGTTATTGTGGGTCTCATCCTAAATCGAGTCCTTTAAAGGTCTCATATTGTGCCCCTTTTCAGCAAATTAATGAAGTCTCACATGTCCTCAGAATGTGTCTTACAATCGTTCAATCTTTCAGCTCAAAATACTGCAAAACTGATTCATTTCATGCCTCCTTCAGGAAGAAGACTCTCTCTGTATCTGTGAATGACAGCATGTCACAAAACAGTTGCCTGCACAGTATCTGACACAGATGTGATTTAAGTGTGTGACAACAGGGCTTTCTACTACTTCAAACATACTCTTTAAGTGACCATTTGTCACTGAAATACAGCTGGGATCTCTGCACAGACGTTTTTAACTTGTGTATGGAGAGTTTGTCAGACAACGCTGAGCTGCAGAGCAACAGCTTGGAAATGGCTCTGAAGTGATTCCTGGTTAACATGTAGACTTAATGGGCTGCATTTCAGTCCTAGTTTCACACTTGTTCTGCTGTCTGACTACAGAAAGAGAAAAATATACAAATAGGACCAGCTTTATTGGGAATTCATTTGTATTAAAATCAGTGATGGGAGTAACGGCGTTAGAATAAACGCCGTTACTTATTTCAGTAACGGGTAATCTAACTAATTACTATTTCCAGCATTACAACGCCGTTACCGTTACCGACAATTAAATGGGGTGCATTATAAACTAAAGTTACTCACTGAAGTCATCCGACTTTGCTCTCAGCCACAGGAGCTGCAAGACTTTTTTTCATTGGTGAGGGAGGAGGCTGGACAACCGCACAAGTGATGATGATTGGCTAAGGTAGCGTAAGCTTTCACGCTAAACCAATCACAGGCAGTGTCACACACACACACACACACACACAGACACACACACACACACACACACACACACACACACACACACACACCCACACACACACACACACACACACACACACA